>LPNX011069443.1:0-48477 GCA_001517045.1 Pseudotsuga menziesii | reverse complement strand
TCTTTTCATTATTTCTGCCTCCTTCCCATAGAAATCGACGGAGCAGCTCATTTATCTTGTTAGTTATGGCTTTGGGAGCTAGAAGAACAGAGCACTGGTAGATGGGAATGTTGAGTGTTTTTGTTGCATACGGAAATGTTGAGGATTAAAGACCTCAAAAGTAAGTTTACTATAAGGACCATGCAAATATAGGTAAATGTATACAGAATTTGCAAAAAAACAACAAGGTAATTGTTCTCAAGGAAGGGAAACTACATTGTAAAATAGTTGCAACATAGCCTTCATTTAATTTATTGTTGTTATGTTTATGGGAAATATTTAAAACAATCAAGAAGCACACAAATATTTGAAACGTATACCATATATGAGAAAAAATTATGCTAAATGATATGAAGATGATCACAGTTTATGTCATTCTTTGGGGTCATATGTTTAAGCCTGTATTAAAAAATCCATGGGTGGGGGGATTTTCATACAACCTTTTCTAAGTGGAAGGAAATGTAACAATGTCAAATATACTAAAGGGAATGTAACAATTGCTGACAAGGAAAAAACTTGTGAACAAAAGTATAGATAAGAATATAATAAATTAAAAACACAATTGTCAGTGAAACATGTATCACAAGTGAGTTTTTTTGGAGTATCACGTGGATATGCTAACCAATATGAAATATGTACTTGTATGTAGTGTCCCCATATATAGTATGTGCTTCTCTTATATTTGTTTTATGCACATAGTTGATTGGTTCATCTCTGAGGAATAGTAGGTATGAAATATGGAGTAGAATTGATGTGCATGTATGGTGTTTTTGCATACCACTAGAGGGAATTGGAAACAATGAACATTTTTTTTATTTCAATTCAGTCTACCAATAGATAGGGAGAAATCCTTCCTTATATTTTGGGACTTCTACCATAGTCAAATCTCTCACACAAAAAGTGGTAAGTCATTTCGCTATCCACTTCTAATGTATTCTTTGCTTTGAACAACATTAGTTAATTGTTTGGGCTTGGGATAGAAAGCTAACAAACCTATAACATAAGAGTTCAAGTATAATTTTTTTGACTTATAGTGTTGGAAAAAAGGTTCTTTAAAGTCAGTAACAATCCAAAATCAAGATATGACTACAACAATTTCCTTCCCTTATGGAACTTACAAAAATGACCCAAGCTAGGCCATATGTAAATCCTAACCCTAATAAGGTGTGGCATTTTAACCAAACATCATCTTCATAATCATCATCCTCCTCATCATCATCAACGTCATTTTTGTCATCATAATTGTCATCATATTCATCATCGTCATCATCGTAATCATCATCAATCTTGAATTAGTGAACATTGAAGGGAATTTGACACTTTCTAAAATTGTATTTAAATATGCTACCATAATTGTATTGATAAAGGAATTTAGAGATACCTTGTATCAAATGTATTATAACGAGACCTCGCTTTACTTACTGACTTAAGAGTGGGGGGCTAATCTCGAATTAGCAATCACAACTATTTTCTTCAGTACTATGAACCATATATCCCTCCCAATCTAGAGAATATTTTTCCCACTATCACAGGCCCTGCCACTTTATAAAAGTCGGTATATATTTGCTCCTTAATTTAGAAAGTGCTCCTCCTTGCTTGGGTTTTACAAGGGATCAAGAGAAAATGATTCAAGGTCATTAATTGAAACTAGCTGTGATGTTGATGGGGCAACTACGTCAATGAGTAAAGCCTCTTTAGTGTGCCTAATGGTTCCTACGAATATCAGTACAGTATCAGTATGGATGGCTTGCAATGATCCAAACTTATCCTTGACTTTCTTTACTGCTTCATCCTAGGATATGGAATGATGCCCCATGACCTGATCTTAGAAAGTATCGGATGGGGTTGAATAGCCGATGCATAAATGATGCAAACAAAACCCCCCTCACTCGCTGGTCATGCACTAAACAACAATTGAATTCAACAAATTACTGTGAATCCCTTAAGAGTTGGATATGGTGGAACTTTTGGCTATAGACAAGAGCAAAGAAAATAGCAGTGTCACTCAACACATTGTTCTTAATCCTTTGAAATACTAATAGTACATGAAAACTAGCCAGAGATTCACATGCATTTGGCAGAGGCGGGATTTTAAAAGAATATGTTTTGATTTAATTGATTTTTTAAAACATGTATTAAATTTGGTTTTATTAGAAAGGGAAATGAATTTTGGTAGGTTGAATATCTTCTTAACACAGAAACATGGTTTTATATTCCTTCCATTTGAATTTGGGTTGTTTATAATTCAACAATAAATAGTGGTTTTGATAACTTTATACCTCATGGAGGCATGTAATGGGTTGAGTACAATCAAGTTTGAGAAGTATGAAGAGTTGATCATTCTCTTTTCTCATGGGAAATTGTTTTCTCAATCTCTCATCCAATATCAATCACTACCCAAGTTTTACATAATGTGTTCCTTTTGTAAGGATTGATATCCAAAACCTAAAAATGACTAATCAACAATGTAAAGACTAATTCTTAAACTTATGATTGGAGATCGGATGGATACAAATGAAGATAGAGGTTGGGTTAGTTAGGAAACCTTTCATTTCGTTGTTAATTATTACTTAGTGAAAGTCTTAAACTCGAAGCATTAATCTAAAAAGTTATCCCTATAAGGGAATTAATAGAATGGATTATTTTTGCCTACACTAAAGAGTGTTAGATGGGGAGAAGATTCACGAGGAATTGTGAAGTAGGGAAATGAGAAATATTCCTTGTGTTGGTTAAGGTATTTGATGGGAATGTCATGTTTGATCGATGGTTGGAAGAGTTCCCTAGAATTATCTGTAGTGCGAAAATTCATTGATCTTGAAACCAAATGGATTGAGTTGAGTATTTCTGAGTTTGTAGCTTGATTCATTCACCTTAGCGGCCTCATAACCCAGTTTGTGGGTGGCATCCATCCAAGAAGCCTATAGTCAGGTGAAAATTTTCAAATGCATAACTATTTTCGTAAACAAACTCTATTTAAGAAATAATTATTATGTATCTACTTATAAGTATATAATCGAGTTGGGGTTTCTAATTAGCAAGCTCATCATGGCTAGAAATTGAGGATATATGGGTGAAAATCAAATTAGGGAAATGGGTATAGTGTTGAAAGGATTTTTAGGTGTCTCGCAAGTTTTGTCTCCCTAAGATGAAATCTCTTTTAAACAGGGCCATGAACCTAGTAGACTATGGGGAGGACAGTGATCCAAACCCTAACTCAATATTTTGCTTAAAGGAAGAACTCCTTGATATTTGTCATAGTTCTGGATATTTCCCAAGTAGATGTAATTGATGATTGAGACAATCATGGTACTGAGGAAGGAAATGTGCGAAATAGATGGTGTAGAGAGGGCTAAAGTTCTTATCAAGGACTAATTCCCAAAAGCAATATAGAGAGTGCAATAAAAGCTCATTTTTGTGATTTAGGTTCATTGGGTTTGCGAACTCTGAGTTTGGATGTGTAAGAGAATTCTGGAAAGATGACAAAGTAGTATGTTTTCCTATAGATATCATTCTATAGAATCAAAACTTTCTAAGGAAAACCTATTTTCTTTAATGTTGCTTGAAGTCACAAGCATCGTCCTTTTGGGGTTTAATTTAATTATCATTGGGTTTTTGTAGGGGAGGGTCAAAATTTGTACCTACTAGTTCATGGTTCATGCTTTCTTCTTTGGGTCATTTACTTTCCCTTGTTTATAAATGGATAAGAAGAGCCACTTTCAACTTCAAACTTGTTTAGAAGCTTTTTTTCCGATGATTAAAATTAATTGTTTCAACCAATTATTAAGACTAAAAGAATAATAAAATGTTAAGTTTTCACATATATCAAATAAATCATTTTTTTAAATGTGAATAGATACATGGTTTTTTACCATGAGTACCCACCTCTCTCTCGGAGTTGCACTTTCAGACTTGAAAACTCACTTATCATCTAAAGGAAGGGCGTATGGAAGGAGAAAGGAACTAAAAGGAAGTGCATGACCCCATATTGGGACAATGCTAGGACAATATAAGAAAGAAAGAAAAAATGGAATGAAAGCAAAGCCATTTCCATTAAAGGAAAACTCACCCACCTACTCTTAAACCAAATGGGAAAGTTTCAATCTCCAATATTATTACATGTATAATAACATGTCACCTAGTCCATGCCATTATATAGGCATACACATATCTTAACAAACCTATTAATAAAAATTAATGACGGTTTCAAAAAATAGTTAACCATCCAAAATATGCCCTAACAAAGTGTTTTCCCGTTCTTTAAGATGACCTATTAAAAATTTTAATAGTATTTTGATGGGTAAAATTCCTCATGACGGGCATATCCTTGTCAAATTCCAACCCTACATGGGAGTCGATTGAGATGCTAATTAGCATCCAAAATAGCACCAACTTTTAACAAGGGGCACTAATTGGGATGCTAATTGAGGCGATCATTGGGGCGCCAATTGGGATTCTAATTAGGATGCCAATTGGGACGCTAATAGTGATGCTAATTAGCATCCAAAATAGCGTCAGGTTTTAAAAAGGGACGCTAATTGGGATGCAAATTGGGACGCAAATTGGGACGCGAATTGGGATACAAATTGGGACGCGAATTGGGACACTAATTGGGATGCTAATTAGCATCCAAATTAGTGCCAACTTTTAAAAAGGGATGCAAATAACGCCATTAAAAGCGCCATCCCGTGGAAAAGCGTCCACCTTTTCCAAAAAATGATGAAAAATACACTAAAAGTGATAGTGGACGCTAAAAAGGAAGCTAAAAGAGATGCTAATCACATGGTTTTGTTGTAGTGCATGCTAAGGGTTGGTGCGGCCAGGCTGGGTGTGATCCTCAGGTGATTTTGACGGCTTAGATGCCCCTAGATCGTAGTTTCTTAGACCAAAGGTTTTCCCAACAAGTCACATGGCACTTAACCAACAAAAAAAAGAGAGAGCGACACCAATGTACATGGTTCACCCAAATATGGGCTACGTCCACCAAGAGTTGTTAATTTTATTATTATTTTGTCCATTAGAGAAGGTTACAAATCTGAAACTCTTCTGTTGTGATTCATTTTCATTTTCCTCAAAGTATCTTTCACAGAGAACTTTGTCAAATTACTTTTAATCCTTATCGCAAGGCCTTCCTTTTAAAAGGAACAATGTCATCTAAACACAATTCACAATATTGGTGAAAGCAAATGGTCTAGAGGGGTTTTGTTTGCTTGGCGGCCCAGGATCAAAACTCGCTACTCCTAGAAGGCGACATTTAAATCCAACCATGCTAAGGGTTGGTGCGGCCAGTCCAGGTGCGATCCCCGGGTGATTTTGATGGCTTAGATGCCCCTGGATCGTGGTTTCTTAGACCAAAGGTTGGCCCAACAAGTCACATGGCACTTAACCAACAAAAACAAAGAGAGTAACCTCGGGTGATTTTTAAGTTCTTAATCCTTATCTTTTAAAGCATTAACTCTTCTCCAAATACCAAGAAAAAGATTTACACTTGTACCACTAAAAAATTTGGAGCATTCTATGTTTACAAAATTCATACACAAAAATTATGATAACCCAATATGTAAATCACATAAGTATGATGACTTTTGTTTTATACCTATGTGCTTTTTGGTTAGTTAATCAACAATGAATATATATGGTTAGTTAATCAACAATGTATATATATATAAAGAATAAACATAATCGTCCATACAAAGACTAAGCCAAATATTTGGTATATCTCAAAGCATCTAAAACAAATGAAGGAGTTGGTTCTCCATTGAGAAGCCAAACCAAAACATATATCAATAACAATAATGAGACGACTAGGAAAAACAAAGGAAGGAGTTGGTTCTCCATTGAGAAGCCAAACCAAAACATATATCAATAACAATAATGAGAAGACTAGGAAAAACAAAGGAAGGAGTTGGTTCTCCATTGAGAAGCCAAACCAAAACATATATCAATAATGATAAGACTAGGTTTCTACGTTGAGGAGCCAAATCGCACTTAACAAAAACGCATTGGTTTTCCCCAAAATCCAGACTGCCACCACGATGAACATATAGAAGGTACTTGTGATTAACAAGCAGGACCATGAGAGGATAAAACTGATACACGCACAACAAACAAAGAGTTGTCGTTATACTTGTGGTTAGGGTCTTTGCATAAACAAATATCAGCAATGTGCTCTTCATTCTTTACCATTAAACATATATAATATATGACACATGACACACAGGTAATTACGCACAAATTAACCTAATACTTTAAAGACAGAACTATATAGTTTAAGGATGCTCTCACCCAGAATTTTCCCTCTCCAATAATAAGGTAAAGACCGGGTCCTCAACGAAGTAGAGATTAACAATTAAATTTAAAAAAAAAACCCTGCTAGTTTCTACCGAGCTCTCCCTTGAATCCGATCCCACCTGCTTGCTTTTACTGACCTTCTCCCTTCAGGTCGTTTTCTCTCCCAAATCCCTAACCGGTTCTTTAAACTATCATAATTTTTTTTTTGGTCCAAAAGGAAGTCTTAACGAATTCCTTTTAACTTAAAAAGTTTATTATTAAATAATTCTTTCTTTAGTTTGGTAATATACAAAGGATATATTCGTGGATTTATGTCTATATACGTAATAGCCTCAACCGTAGGAGGTAAAGCATATATTTATTTTAATATTGATTTGTATCAAATTATCTTGTCCACAATATGTTCAGAGTGGTTCTAGTTCTAGTAGAATTCCTTGATATATTCGTGGATTTATGTCTATATACATAATAGCTCTAAGGCATATATTTATTTTAATATTGATTTGTATCAAATTATCTTGTCCACAACATGTTCATAGTGGTTCTAGTAGAATTCATTGGAAAGCTAAATCTCAAGGTTTTATTTCATCTTTTAAGATGAAGGTTCAAAGTGTATTTATAATATTTAGTTTTTTAAAGTCTTTTAATTAAAAAATAATTAGCCTTGGTCTTGAGTAAAAACTTATTATTTGATCGCAACAATTAATAACTTAATTGTGATTATCTTATGACGATACTTATAGTATAATTGTGATTATCTTATGACGACACTTAGTATTTAGGTCATCAAATGAACACCTATGTTTCTCTCCTAGTGGATTCATGTCTCTTTCATTTAGTTGAGTCAAACCTTTCAGTCTCCTAAGTCTACCAGTGCATTTCACAACTTAGGAAAATAAAGAACATTACTTACAGTGCTTTATCGACCTTGAGCTTCTCACCAAAAGGTTGCACCTTATACAATCATCTTGTATTCTCCGTTCTAAAAGAATTGAAGTTGCGGAGGTGATGTTACAAACATAAAGAGGGATTCAATTTCTTGAGTATAAATATTTTAAGATATAAAAATTAGATTTGAAGAAATTGCATCTATCTCCGTGCTTAATAGATCCGGGTTTAAAATATATCTATGCTAATTACTTTAATTTAATTTACCATACAAGTTTTATTTTTTATTCATTTTACACCATAAGTTCTAATTTTTATACATGATTTATTAAATATGAAAAAAATTAAAAAAATAACACAGAAAGAAGGATCCAATTTCATGAGTGTAAAGATTTTTGTGTAAACAATTTATGATAAAAAAATACAATTCAAAAAATTGAATCTCTCCCCAAAATTAATAGATATGAGCTTAAAATACATCTACAATCATTATTTTAATTTAATTTACAGAATAAATTTTATTTTTATTTATTTTATACTATAAATTTATTTATTTATTTATAAAATGAAATAAAATATTAACAAATTAAATAAAATATATAAATTTAATAACTATATTTACTTTCCACAAAAAAATTATTGACACATTTTATACTATAAATTTATTTATAAAATGAAATAAAATATTAACAAATTAAAAATTATATATAAATTTAATAACTATATTTACTTTCCACACATGTTAATGATTATGAAAAATTATTCACACGTCACTTACTTATTATGAACAACATTTGCTGAGATGAGTCATAATTCGTATAAATATTTTTGTTTAAACAATTTAAGATAAAAAAAATATTGTAACACACCTAAAAGTCGTATAATTTTTTTTTTACATGTGTTGTTTTCATGTTTACTTTAGCAACAATTCTATGTTTAAAATATCACTGGTTCTAATATTTATTGTCATGCTACCTACGATAGGATTTGCTGATGTTTATAAAGGCCAGATCCTCTTGGAACCTTCAGCTATACTCCTTCAGGTGATGTGCAAGTTAATAATTTTATCGTAAAGGCTTAGCCTTAACTTAGTTACACTATGTGTGTATGACCTGCCCCTAAGCACGAGAGGCTTAGAAGATCTAAAGTATGGTTTCCCATACGGTTATCACTTGCTATGAATAAAAAGAGCTTTTACCTATTTGAGCTTGGTGCGGAACTGCCTATTTTTTTCATGGTTTTTAACAAAAAGATAAATACCCTACAAGTTACTAAGTGATTATGGTTTTTAAGGTTTTATTTTAAATTTCTAAAGCAATCCTACCCAATACCTTAGCCTAACCCCATGACTAAGGAATGGGCCTTGGTGTTAACCCTATTTGAGCTTGGTGCGGAACTGCCTATTTTTTTCATGGTTTTTAACAAAAAGATAAATACTCTACAAGTTACTAAGTGATTATGGTTTTTAAGGTTTTATTTTAAATTTCTAAAGCAATCCTACCTAATACCTTAGCCTAACGCCATGACTAAGGAATGGGCCTTGGTGTTAACCCTATTTGAGCTTGGTGCGGAACTGCCTATTTTTTTCATGGTTTTTAACAAAAAGATAAATACCCTACAAGTTACTAAGTGATTATGGTTTTTAAGGTTTTATTTTAAATTTCTAAAGCAATCCTACCCAATACCTTAGCCTAACCCATGACTAAGGAATGGGCCTTGGTGTTAACATGTTTTTGTGACCTTCAATAACAAGGACATGTTTTTTCTTCTTGAAAAAAAATGTTTTGTGACCTTCAATAGAGGAGTATGGGGCTAGTCATGCCCCACTATGACATTCAACCCTAACCAATACATGTAAAAGTTTAAACATAAAGGTTATAGTTATAACATGTGTATTTTCCAACGCGAAGATTGACTTGGAAAATGTTAGGGTTATAAGCATAAATCCGATGATCCAAGGTATATGTTATGATTGGTTTGGTTTAAAGCATGATCCAAGTTTTAAAAGTGAAAATATCTGTTGTAAAGGTTTGTCCTTCGTTGACATTAAGCCTGTCCTAGATGCAAGTTGGCAACGCAACCAGGACCCATGAGGCACTAAGGGATATGATCCATGCCCTACATGTGGAGGCTGAGATTTACTTGATGTTCGAAGAGGGTTTTCGATGGTCATTACTTGGTCCTTAGTCGCATTGGGTAAGCTGGGTGGTCGAAGGCCGTGTACGACCGAGCCTTGCAACTTGCTCTAGTTCTGCTTGTGTTTGTGGTGTGTAACGCTGCACTCTTACTCTCCTGATGTCCTTTGTGTGGGGTAAACTCTACTGTTGGCTATATCGACCAACTCTTCACCGTTGCAAAGCTTCGATAAGCCAGTCTAGTTTCCCAATCATGCATCTAGCCTATCTCGGTAGGTGAGCAAGCTCAATACTGTAAATTTTTCCTCCATTTTTCAAAGTGTTCTGATAAAACGATACTAGGGGTTTTAATGGTAAAAAATGAAAGTTATGGAGGGATAAGGGGCTCGAAGGAGAAGAACCCTATCTCTCGCTGTCAACCCGCCAAGGTAATAAATATCTGTAAGTTTACATCTGTTTAAAACTTCTTTAAAAGATGGAACTAGGTACTAAAGGATTCAGGGTTTAATGCAGGTCTTTGGCACCTGAGAGGAAGCGACATGGTCACCTCCTCCAAGACCCGCGTCTTCAAATGCAAAAGTAAGATATTCCAACTCTGCATCAAAAGATTCTTTAGCTGTTTTATCAGTTAAACTACTGCATGCTGAACCCTTCATGAGACTTCACGTTGGGTGAGACTTCATGGGCCGCAACAACAGACAAGTGGTTATTCTTCTTAGAATATAAGTTATCCATTTATTGAAATGGTAAAACCCCTCTTAGGTCTGTAGTGTCTTTAAGCCTTTTTCACGGCACTATAATGAAATATTTTTCACTTTTGTGTTAAACTTTGATAGGGTTTTTGAAGTGCCCTTAATGAGTCTTACTCCTGTATAAGATTTGATAAGTTTTGGTTTAAACTGGAATCCATTAGTATGGCCTTGTAACCACTTTGTGTCATGGATACTATATATATATTGGTATTTCTTTTGTTTTTAGAGATCCGATTGTTTTTATGAATATGGTTGTAAAAACTCTCGGTCGCCAATGTGATGGTCTTATCATCCATGGATAAGGAACATGTCTATTTTCTTTACAGTATCTCTACATTGTAAATTTGTATAGTATGTTTTTAATATGCATTGCAATGGTAGCTTTACTTGGAAATAATTATGACCATCTTGTGTGGTTTTAAATGTTACAATGTAATTTGCGAGACTCGTAATTCAATTATTTCCTTTAAATACTTGACTTGTCGATCTCTGTGTGTATCCTTCACCCAAAAATTCATTTTATTTTAATATTTTTGAATAAGGTTGATCTAAATACGAAATACAATCTTGTTTGTGTTTAATGCGTTTTCGATTCAATCTGCATAGGACTCGATCCTAAGTCCTTGGTGAGTATCAAAACCCATCATAGGAAAGGAACGAGGTCCTGCCTCCATATATTAATGGAATTTAAATGTATTGTATGTTTTTAATTAATATTTCAAAGGTCTTTAAATCTGGTTCTGGCAATCACGATGTTGATCTTTCCCAACGCCAATTCCTCTATCGCAAGCGATACTATGATAGCTGGCATATTAACAATGTATAGATTTATCGTAACATATTTATTGTTTTAAAATAGGGATTCGTTCCCATGATTATCATGTGAGTGGGTGGATATTATAATGAACTGTTTTGCTTGAAGAATATTTTGGTAGCCACAACGTGGTCTTACCGGAAATGATGGGATTCAGTCATGATAATAGATATGATAATTAAATTATCAGTTTGTTTGTCGATTTGACTAAAAATGTTCTTTTATTATCTAAGCCTACTAGTAAATGTTAAAGGATCTTCAATCCATTAAGTTTGTATTATATACAAGAAGGGATTCTATCTCGTGATTTGTAATGTGATCTCATGTTTTAGCTCGAGGTTTTGTGTAACCTAAGGTAGCCACGAAGTGGGATTACAACCCTATACTTAGGTGTTAATGATGTTCATTTAAACAAAGTATCTATGATCCATAGGTTTCTTCTATCACCATTCTATAATAAAATAAGGGAAAAGATCCCGTAGCTCCTATAATTATTTTCCTTAGTTGAAAAGGTATTACGATGGTAACGATGTTTGATCTTATCAAGATCTTAGTCGGTACTTAATACTTTTATTTAGTTCTGTATAGTTTTATAATACTAATAAAAAATCCTATCTATATTATACTAACATTATAGATCTATATCAGGACAACATTATAATTGGATACTATTGAATTGTATTAAGAATTGGGTGAGTACTTAAGTAAAAAGGATTTCATTTTCTTACCTAGGAAAGAAAAAACATATATATACTTGTAACAAAAACTGGAATTAATTGTAATTTCCATTGCTAATCTGATTTCAACTGCAGAGTATAAAGATATCTAGGAAAACAAAGCATCTAGAAAATACACAGTCAATCATACGAATTTCTATGCAGATTAGAACTAAATAAATTTTCTCCATTAGCACAAGATACAAGTATAACCACTGTAATAACCCAAAATTTTGTAAAAATTTAAAGTTTTTAAAGTGACATAAAATGTCTTAAGTCGCAGCTTAGTAATTGCTAACGGTTAGCGAAAAATGAAACAGTTTAACAAAAGTTAAGGGTTTTTTTCAATAAAAGAAATCTGTAAATAAGGATGTAATCTTAAACACCTGTGTTAATTTTATTAATGACTTAACATCTTTAATTTTCAACTGAGTTAGAAAGAGGGCTTGCATTTAGTTGCTACTAGATATACTGATGATTTACTTTTTTCAAGTAGGTGAGAAATCTTGTTTGAGATTAGGGCTTACTTAGCGTTCTGCTAACTCAAATGGACTGCTGGTTCTTACAAGGTTTAGTAGGTAAGCGTAAGATCATGTAGGTGTTTCTTTTAAATTCGTCGAGAAAAGTACTTTCCTAGCATGTTAAGATGCTAGTATAAGAAAATGATTATTTAAGCTACTAGTCTCGAAGGAGGTAAAGTAAATTTTCTTTCATTTTTCTGAATCTATGACCGTGTTCTTAACTAAGCCCATAATGACCTTTCATCATAACATAATCAATGTTTTTAAAAGAGTAAGTTCTTACTAAGGTTCCTTCAGTCGCATGGTGTTTATCTTTTACAAATTTATAGTACATGGTCATTTATAAATTCCCATAGTGAGCATAGAGCTCATGGTTTTGGTTCATGTTTACTTCGACTAATTAGTGATCTTGCAACTATTTTTACTTCAATACTCAAGTGTACTTCTCTTTATGCATGAACATGTTCCTATGTTTTCGATTGTAAAGTTTATAATGAGTGATTAGCTTCTTATGAGAAAATTCTCCAAATAAAGTTATTCTTCAATATTCTTGAAGACTCCCTCATTTATTAGCATCAATATTTTATGTGAATAAGTTAAGGCTTTTCCAGTTTACAACAAGTCATAAACTAACTCATATCTATACCCTATTTTCTTTTACTAGTTCTAAGACAATACCACACTTGTTTGATTTGTTTGCAAGTATGAATATCTTCTTGGATCAATTAATAGCCAAGTTGTGTTCATAGTATTCAAATAACCATAATACAATTATTGTTTCAATGTTATAATACTATGTTATCTTATAACCCAACAGTATTTAATTTATAACAACTGAGTTAACTTATGTTCTAAGGTAGTATTACCTACCTATCAACTACTATAATGTAGTCGAAACAATGGAAAACAAACCTTATAAGTTTTTAATCCAATACTACACTAGTTTCCATGGAATAATATATTCGATGGCATGATTGATATTATTAGCAATCATATGAACTAGTTTATTATAAGCGATGGCATGATTTCCATTATTGGCGATCATATGAACTAGTTTATTATAAGCGATGGCATGATTTCCATTATTGGAAATCATATGTTATAAGGTTTTGGCAATGATACATTTTTAAAACATTTGTGCAACACTGACATTAGAATTCGACCCACACTTGTTGATATTTTTGGAAGGGAACATGGACAGGGCCTCCTTCGTACGTTGGTTGACTTATATTGCTGTAACCGTACTGCATTGCATTTTTGGACCGAGTGTTTTCCTCCTTGCTGGCCGAGTTGTGCACTTGTGGTCATGAGAGGCCTGCAACCTCCTTGATCGTTGGGCATTTTAGTTTGAAATGCTATAATGTAAATATTTGGTATCATGGGTTAAGGATTGGGTTCTCCTGTAAGTGAAGAATGCACTGTGAGAGTGTTTGTTGGTTTCTTCAAGTGGCTCGAAGCCTGCAATGGTCTTACTCCTGTAACTGCTCGTCCATTGCTTTTGCATTATGAACTTGAGTCAATTTCCTTGTTGTCTTTGTCGCAGAGTTGGATTTAAGGGTTCTTTCTTTTCGGTTCAGTGCCATCGAGTTGGTGTGGCCATTTCTTCTCGGCTTCGACTTTTAGTTTCATAGGTAACTTTAGCTATCCCCTTTTCTCTTTACAGTTTAATTTACCTTACTAGGGTTTTTAGCATTTATGAAAACAAAGTTTAAATGTTGTTTTAAATTGGTTTTACAGGCTCCTGCTACCGACTCCAGGCTATGGGTAGAAAAGCAAGTTCATGCATTAGCCTTCTCGTGGGCTTCCATCTGGTAATCTCTGGTCCCATCAAGGGTTCTCCCTGCATGTGGTTTGGGTTGTTGGAAACGGTTCCTATGGTGGATACATGGCTTCGGTTCTCTTGTTGGTTAATATTTTTAGTTTGTTTAAAGTATATCCTTGTTTTATTTAAAACCGTCATGATAATTTGTGCTGGGTAACACAGGCTCTTGAAGCCATGATGTAGATATGGTTTTTATATGAAGTTTTTAGCCTTATGGCTTAAACAATGTAAATGTTTTTGTTTAAGTTTAAAAAGAGCCCAAATCTGAACTCAGAGATGCTTGTGGGCGTCTGTCTAGTGTTACTTCAGTTTTACAGTGAGCTTAGTAAAATGAAGACTATGAAAACAATTGGATTGTAAAGTGAGCTAGGTTTTACTTTTCGTGTCAGTAATGTATCTTGCTACAGTTTAAAATAAAATATTTTTGTGCATATTCAGTTTTAATAGCAGGTTTGGGTTTCGACCCTTCGACTCTACAGGTTATAAGCCTATCCTTGTATAAGGATTTTATATTTACGAAAGGTTACTATTATTGGTTTATTTTGTCCATAATTTACATATGTATTGTTTTCATTAATACTCTGTATTATAATGAATTTTAAAGCACTGTTTATGAGATGATTTTTAATTCTAGAACTCAGTTTTTTAAGGGTTAAATTAGTGTATAACCCTACAGCTTTATAATGTCCTTATTTATACTTAAAGCATTCTTAAATCTATTTAAAAATAGGATAATGGATGATAATGTTACTTAGAGTTATTAGTTTGATGCTAGCTTTGTTTATTTAATAATTCTTAAACAGTTTTGACAGCCTTGTTTCTAGTTCTTAGTTAAGAAATAATTAGGGTTTTAGTGCAGCATGCTTGAAAATTAGGATATTGTTATCTTTCAGTATTTTCTATAGTTTCGAAAGTGTTATAGAAGAATCCTTTGGTCTTAGATAAAGACACACAGTGTCTGGTATTTCAATGTTTATAAAATGTTTTACACAATCCTTTTACATGGTTTTAGATGCTAATCTACTTACTTTACTTAAGTTAAACCACAATATCTATATTTCATAAGAATACTAATACTGGAATTATTTCTATAATAACATTAATGCTATTCCCTTTCATACCTATTTTTTTGTTTAGTTTAGCTGAAGTAAATAAATACAGACAATATTTAGTACTGCTATTTAGTAAAATTCATAAACAAATGAAGTAAAATCTATTTACTGTTCTCATTCAAATAAAAGAATAATTTCGTTCACCTAAGCAACCCCGACTGTACTAGAGTACTACCTGAGTCAGGTGTGGAAAAATATAGCTTGGGAATTTTAATTCTATCTGTTTCACTTTTCACATAATCATTTCTAATTCTAATATAATCTATAATTTTACTGAATCCAACATTACTCAGTTATTATTCCTTCATAAACCCTAAAATACTAACATGCATGTAGTAGAAAACTAAGAAATATTTAACTAAAGACAGTAAACAAATAAAATAGAACCTATTGATGACAAGACAAAAACAGCTTAAGGAGGTTGTTTGTCCCAACCAAAATCCTGGAGAGCACTCAAACAACGCTTCCTTAAGACCCTCGAGCTTGTTCCCGGTCTTCTTGGATTAGAACTGGGTGGAGAATGCAACTGTAATACCTCTGTCACCTGACTGGTCCAATTACCTCAGTAATCAAAATATGCTCTCAGCAGTATGAACTTTAGCTTAGAAGTTGCAACTAGTTCAGTATCAGTAGTTAACCCCTCAAACACACTTCAGTAGTCCCCTCCATTGAATTTCTCTTGAGTAAATTCATTCACCTTGAATGATCACCTCTCTAGAATGAGAAACCTCAGGTCTCTTCAATGGGAAATTTTATAGAGATGCCTAGGTCTTCTGGGTTAGTTTTCATTTAATGAGCCACCTGCTCTGATTCCACTTTCTTTGGGAATCATGACCACAAATATAGGGAAGTTTCCACCTACAACAGTTGGAAGTGGTTTGAGGATGCTGCCACTTGTCAGTTTGCTCTCCACCTAGTCTCCTCCACCATTTAACTAGTAAACACTCTTTTAATAGCTTCCCTAAGCTGTTGTCTCATCATTTATTTATTTATAAATAAAATATTATGAATTTACATTAAATATTCTTGACCCCACTAAATCATCAATTACAACTTAGCATAAAATTTAACACAATGTTCCTCAAATATCATTATTTTTTTTTTTTGCAAATTGGGGCATGTGACATACACACCCCCTTAAATTATAACATAATATTTGATGTTATTTATTCATCATCCTCAGAGTTCCCCTGAAATAGAAGTGGATATGCATCCCACATATGACTTTCCAATTCCCAGGTGGCTTCCTCTGGACTAAGGTGCTTCCATTGCATCTTCACTTGACCAATGGTGCAGCTTCGAAGTGAGATCTCCCTTCGCTCGAGGATACAGTCCGATTCCACCAGAAAATCTCCTTCAATTTCCACTTGCACATCATTCCAATTAATAACATGAGTAGCATCACGTACATATTTTTTTAATATAGAAATGTGGAAAACATTGTGAACTCGTAAATTCGGTGGTAAAGGTAACTGATAGGCTACCTGTTTGATCTTGGACAGTATTTCAAAAGGACCACAATATCGAGGTGCTAGTTTGGCACAACTACCCAACATCAGAGAACTATTTTTGGGTCTCACCTTAATGAAAACATGTTCACCTACTTGGAGTTCGTTTAAGATATGCTTGACTTTTCTTTCGATCTTGCGCAATTTTGAAATTACCTTGTACCTGCTTTACAATTACTTCTATTTCTTTCAATAATTTAGGTCCTAATACTAACCTGTCCACTGGATTACTCCAAGACATGGGAGTGTTACATTTCCTTCCATACAGAATTTCGAAAGGACTATACCTAGCTGAAGCTTGATAATGATTATTGTAAACAAATTCTACTAGGTGTAAATGATCTTCCCATTTACATGGCTGCTCCTTTACATATATTCTAAGTATATCTTCTAGTACCTGATTTAGTCTTTCGGTCTATCCATTAGTTTGAGGATGGAAAGAGGTACTAAAATTTAACGTGGTATTTAATCCTTTAAACAAAGATCTCGAGAAGTTACCTGTAAATTTAGGGTCTCGGTCTGAAATTATGACCTTTAGTATTCCATGCAATCAAAAAATTTGTTTGAAGAAAATATCAGTTATATTTGCAGCTTTATAAGTAGTTTTGATAGGTATAAAATGGGTTGCTTTACTCAATTTGTCAACCACTACCATTATGGAGTCATTTAAGTTCTGATTTTTAGGCAGTCGAGTAACAAAATCAAGGCTAATTATCTCCCATTTCCAGCTAGGGATAGGCAAAGGCTGAAGTAGCCCAGCTAGATGATGATGTTCAGTTTTTACCTACTGACATTCAAAGCATCTAGAAATATATTCTGCCAGTTCAGTGTTCATTAGAGGAATTTTGGGGTCTAAAATGGGCCTCCTAAGGAAAATAATAAAATAATAGTTAAAACAATAAAATAATAGTTAAAATAATAAAATAATAGTTAAAACAATAAAATAATAGTTAAAATAATAAAATAATATTGATTAATTTTGGAGGAAGAAATAAAAAAACTACTTTTTGTGTTTGTATTTTCGACATATCGCCCTGTGTTTTTACTCAAATTTCGATTGGGAGAGCTCATTGGATGCGGAATTTAATTCCGTATCCAACGAGTACCCACATTGCATACTTTCTACGGACCCCGCTACCCCAAAAACAAGAAATACCTGAAAAAATGTGATGATGATGTCATCATCACATTTTTCAGGTATTTCTTGTTTTTGGGGTAGCGGGGTCCGTCGAAAGTATGCAGTGTGCATACTCGTTGGATGCGGAATCAAATTCCTCATCCAACGAGCTCTCCCGATCGAAATTTGAGTAAAAACACAATGAGATATGTCGAAAATACGAACAAAAAAAGTAGTTTTTTTTAATGACAAATATATCAATTCAACCATTATGGTTGACTTATTTTATTGAAATTCTATTGGTTCTTGAATTCCAACTCACAAAAACATATTTTGGCACGTTTTCTTATAAGGCCCATTTTAGACCCCAAATTTCCTCTAATGCATGTTTGGCCATAAATAATCGTTTCTTAGCATGGTTATAGTTTTTTGATAACTTGGATGCCCTGAGTAAAGAGCTTTATGAATTTCGTCTAAAATTAATAACTTAATCTTAGGTACATTAGGTACATATATTCTGTCTTTATACAGTAATAATCCTTTTTCATTCAAGCTGTACCCTGTACTTAGACTTTGTATTAGATTTCCTTTCACTTTTGCTTGTAACTTTAGGTAATTTTCATCTTGTTCTATTCCCACTTTAAGCTGTTCTTCCAAATCTGTTGTATAAGTGCTGATAGCTACTATAAAATTCAACTTTGCATTTCTACTTAATGCATCAACAACTTTATTCTCCTTTCCTTTAATGTGTTGAATTTCAAAATCATATTTACTTAGAAAAGCTAGCCACCTAGCTTGTCTAGCATTCAGGTTAGGTTGATCGAACATATATTTTAATCCCTTATTATCTGTCATTAAATAAACTTTCTTCCAATTATATGATGACGTCACATCTTTAAAGCATGTATGACAGTAGCTAATTCTAAGTCGTAGGTTGCATAATTCTTTTCATGAATCTTTAATTTCTTGAGTCAATACTCCACCTAAACTGTCATTGTAGGCATCGGTACATACTATAAAATCTTTATTAGGGTCAGCAATTCTTAAAATTGGTGCGCTGGTTAATAAGGTTTTTAACTTTTTAAAACTATCTTCGCACTTTTTATTCCAATTAAATTTCTTTCCCTTTTTCTTTAAAGAGGTTATCAGATATTTAATTCTCGAAAACCCTTCAATGAACCTCCGGTAATAATCGGTAATCCCCATGAATGATCGGACATCAGTTACGTCTTTTGGGACTGGCCAATCTTTGATTGCCTTTATATTTTCGGGATCCACCGAAATTCCTTTTTTAGTCACCACATGACCTAAGTACTGGATTTTATCTTTAAAGAAGTCACATTTACTAAATTTCGCAAAACGTTGATGTTCTTGTAACTCTTGCAAGACAATTTTTAAGTGTTCTTTATGTTCTTCTTCATATTTTGAATAAATTAATATGTCGTTGATAAATACGACCACAAATTTATCCAGATATTTGTGCATTACATTATTCATTAGACACATAAAAACAACTGGATCGTTAGTAAGCCCGAATGGCATAACGAGAAACTTGTAATGTCCATATCGAGTCCTAAAAGCTGTTTTAAAGATGTCTCTTCTTTAATTTTGACTTGGTGATATCCAGACCATAATTCGATCTTTGAAAACACCGTGGCTCCATGTAGTTGATCAAATATATAATATATGTGAGGTAACGAGTATCTGTTCTTGATAGTCATCTTATTTAATTGGCGATAATCTATGCATAGTCGTAGAGTTCTGTCCTTTTTATTAACAAAGATGACAGGTGTCCCCCAGGGAGATACACTGGGTCTACTATAATTCTTGTCAATAAGTTCTTTTAACTATGACTTAAGTTCATTTAATTTGAGTATATTCATCCAATAAGGTGCTTTTGAACTGGGCACTACACCAGGTACCAGCTCAATGGTAAAATCTAATTCCCGCGTTGGAGGTAGTCCTAGAATTTTTTCTAAAAATACATCTGAATATTGCTTTAGAACTGGTATATCCTCCAATTTTAATTCATCTAAATTGTTTAGGTTTTATTCATTGGTTAATGTTACTGCATAAGCCTTACAACCTTTCCTAATAGATCTCTTAAGCTGGAGAGCAGAAATCTGCCTTAGGACTATTTTCCTAGGGATTCCCTTTACACTTAGTAATTTTCCATCATTATTTATACAAGTAAAGGTTTTATGAAATAAATTCAAAACCACCCTATGCTACTCTAACCAATCCATACCAATTAATATATCATATGAACCTAAAGGTAGTACATTGAGCTTAACAAAAGTTTCAAATTGATCCATAGTTACTGCACAATTCTTTACAAAGCTAATTACTTTTCTCTTTGCACCAGTAGCTAACTGAACTAACCAAGAACTTGCAAACTTTTCAACTAGAAGTTTACACTTTTCTACCAAGTTAGGAGAAATATAGCTTAAACTAGATCTTGGATCAATTAAAATAGATATGAGTATTTGATTTATCTTACCTTCTACTTCCACCATGGAAGTTTAATAGTCTGCTTGCTGATTCTCTAATGCTACATTGATCCTGGGCATTGTCCTCGCTAGATCACCAACAATCATCTCCTCTTGTATTGTGTGGATGTTGCTGACAGTCTTTTTCTGATTGGGACAGACTGAGGCATAATGCGATCCATTGCATTCCCAACACTTTATGGGTTCTTTTCGTTCAAAGTTCTTTGTGTAGTTACTATGATTGTTAGCAGACTCTTTATTCTTTTGATTGGTCTATGAATTACTTTTATTCCCATGGAAATTCTTATTAGTTAAATTTCTGGTGTTATTATTTTTAGAATTTCTATTAGGTACAAACTCCTTCTTTTGATCAAAGTTATTATTCCTTTTGGCCTTCCAGTTGGCCATACTCTCCTTTTTACGATTCTATTCATAACATAAATTCGCTTTTCTCATGGCTTCTTCTAGGGTTTTCAGATTGTCATACTCAATCTTGTCCTTTATATGATAAGGTAAACAACTGAGAAACTGCTGCACCTTAGGTTTCTCGTCCACAATGTAGTACTTACCTTAGCAAACTTAGAAACTTACTATTCAGTTCTTTCATATTCATTGTACCTATTTTTAACTCATAGAATTCTTTAGCCCTTTCTTCATAGTACTGCTCAAATAAAAATTTCTTTTTCAAGTATTTCTTGAATGTGCTCCAATTTATGTTTTTCTCTCTTATACCTTTCACTCTTTTTAAGTCCCACCACCATATATCAGATTTCCTTGTAAGATTATAAATAGCCATCCTAGCCTTCAATTGATTAGAATAGTTATAAATTTGGAAGTATTTCTTCATCCTGGATAGCCAGGATTCCGCTTCCTCCCCCTTTTTAGTTTCTCCATTAAATGTTGGCAGCTTGATCTTCTTGAACTCCCCATAGATTTCTTCATAAAGTTTATATTTTATTTTTCTAGTATGGTGGTTATCCTCACTACTGTCACTAGTATAATGAGAGTTATGTTGATCACCATATACTTTGGAAGATGAGCTACTTTCATTTGTAATCTTTTTAGTCTTTTTATATTTATGTTGATAAACTATATCTTCAGAATAAACTCTTTTACCCTTTCCTTTAGTATGAAATCTTTCTATTAAGATCTGATTCAGCTCCTCCTGAGCTCTTAGAATCCTCTCATTTTCTTTCTTAACTGATTCCATTTCTGATTTTAATTCTTTAATTGTTTGTAGTAGTTCCAAATAATTAATGGTTATATGTTCTTGTATAGGTTCTTTTTGTAGATTATCTCTTTCAGTGTAAGGAGATTCCTCTTCTGCATCTTCTTCCAATCTTTCCATACCTGTAATTAACTCAGAAACAAATTTCTCTGTGTATCATTCAAAGAAAACAACATCAGCATAATGATTAAATTTACTATTCCATATAAGCAAGTTGAGCTTCATTAAGGCCTAGTGTTTGAACCTTGTGCTCTGATACCACATGTAATGACCCAAAATTTTGTAAAAATTTAAAAATTTTAAAGTGACATAAAATGTCTTAAGTCACAGCTTAGTAATTGCTAGCGGTAAACGGAAAATGAAATAGTTTAACAAAAGTTAAGGGTTTGTTTCAATAAAATAAATCTGTACATAAGGATGTAATCTTAAACACTTGTGTTAATTTTATTAATGACTTAACAGCTTTAATTTTCAGCTGAGTTAGAAAGAGGACTTGCATTTAGTTGCTGCTAGATATACTGATGATTTACTTTTGTCAAAGTATGTGAGAAATCTTGTTTGAGATCGGGGCTTACTTAGCATTTTTCTAACTCAAATGGACTGTTGGTTCTTACAGGTTTAGCAGGTAAGCGTAAGATCATGTCAGTGTTTCTTTTAAATCCGCCGAGAAAAGTAATTTCCTAGCATGTTAAGATGCTAGCATAAGAAAAGGATTATTTAAGCTGCTAGTCTCCAAGGAGGTAAAGTAAATTTTATTTCGTTGTTTTGAATCTATGACAGTGTTTATAACTAAGACAATAATGATCTTTCATCATAACATAATCAATGTTTTTAAAAGAGTAAGTTCTTACTAAGGTTCCTTCAATCGTATGGTGTTTATCTTTTACAAATTTATAGTACATGGTCATTTATAAATTCCCAAAGTGAGCATAGAGCTCATGGTTTTGGTTCATGTTTACTTCGACTGATTAGTGATCATGCAGCTATTTTTACTTTAATACTCAAGTGTACTTCTCTTTATGCATGAACATGTTCCTATGTTTTCAATTGTAAAGTTTATAATGAGTGATTAGCTTCTTATGAGAAAATTCTCCAAATAAAGTTACTCTTCAGTTTTCTTGAAGACTCCCTCATTTATCAGCATCAAGATTTTATGTGAAGAAGTTAAGGATTTTCTAGTTTACAACAAGTCATAAACTAACTCATATCTATACCTTATTTTCTTTTACTAGTTCTAAAACAATACCACACTTGTTCGATTTGTTTGCAAGTATGAATATCTTCTTGGATCAATTAATAGCCAAGTTGTGTTCATAGTATTCAAATAACCATAATACAATTATTCTTTCAATGTTATAATACTATGTTATCTTATAACCTAACAGTATTTAAGTTATAACAATTGAGTTAACTTATGTTCTATGGTAGTATTACCTACCTATCAACTACTATAATGTAGTTGAAACAATGGCAAACAAACCTTATAAGTTTTTAATCCAATACTACACTAGTTTCCATGGCATAATATATTCGATGGCATGATTGATATTATTAGCAATCATATGAACTATTTTATTATAAGCGATGGCATGATTTTCATTATTGGCAATCATATGTTATAAGGTTTTGGCAATGATACATGGGTCAGTGCAAGAAGATGAGGGACCTTTAAGATGCAATCCTAGTTTTCAAAAACAAGATCACGTTACCAAAAAATACATCAACCCGAACCTGACATGTAATGGGACATGTAGGATAGGAAGCCATATCGTGTACGCGTTATATAACTACAAAACGCGCTCGCGATATGTAGTTATAAAACACGTACGCGATTTGTAAATCATAAAAAAAATTAAATACATTTCAAATTTTTTCAATTTTTAATCTACAATTTCTAGTAATTATATATTTGTATAGTCTAATAAATCAAACTTGTTATTTGTTAACTCAAATTATTTTATATATTAAATTATATATTTATATAGTTTAATAAATCAAATTTATTATTTTGTTTACTAATTTTTTTTTTATTATATTACATAAAAATTTAAACTTAAATCTCAATTTATTTATTTATATATTTTCTAATTAAATTATACTTAACATGTTATAATAAAGGGATCAACCATTACATCATAAAACCCCACTCAACAATAAGCTAATCCAAATAAAGTTGTTTTAGTTTAAATTTTTTTATGGATGGATAATTGATAATGATTAAATAATAATAAAAAGGAAATGGACCTATAAGTTACATTTCAAAGGAAATTTTTTCAAATATATATTTACAATAAAGTGTAAATTTTTTAATTATGCTAAATGTTTTTTATGTTGATGGTGATGATGAATGATGATGATGGTGATGACGATGATGAAGGTGATGATGATGATGAGGATGATGATGATGATGTTCATGATGTTGATGATGATGATGACGATGATGAGGATGATGATGATGAGGGTGTTCATGATGATGATGATCATGTTGATGATGATGATGATCATGTTGATGGTGATGATGGTGATGATGATGAGGATGATGATGATGATGTTCACGATGTTGATGGGCATGATGAATGATGATGATGATGATGATGATGTTCATGATGTTGATGGTGATGAGGATGATGATGATGTTCATGATGTTCATGATGTTCATGATGAGGATGATGATGAGGATGATGACGAGGATGACGATGATGATGATGATGTTCATGATGTTGACGGTGATGATGACGACAAGGATGATGATGATGATGAAGGTGATGATTATGATGAGGATGATGATGATGATGTTCATGGTGATGATGATGATGATGATGGTGATGATGATGGTGAAGATGATGATCATGTTGATGATGATGATGATGATGATGATGAAGGTAATGATGATGATGAGGATGCAGATGACGATGAGGATGATGATGATGATGATGTTCATGATGTCGACGGTGATGATGATGAGGAGGAGGATGATGATGATGATGAAGGTGATGATGATGATGAGGATGATGATTATGATGTTCATGATGTTGATGGTGGTGATGATGATGAGGATGATGATGATGTTGATGATGTTGATGGTGATGATGATGAGGATGATGATGAGGATGATGATGATGTTGATGATGTTGATGGTGATGATGATGAGGATGATGATGAGGATGATGATGATGTTGATGATGTTGATGGTGATGATGATGAGGATGATGATGAGGATGATGATGATGTTGATGATGTTGATGGTGATGATGATGAGGATGATGATGAGGATGATGATGATGTTGATGATGTTGATGGTGATGATGATGAGGATGATGATGAGGATGATGATGATGTTGATGATGTTGATGGTGATGATGATGAGGATGATGATGAGGATGATGATGATGTTGATGATGTTGATGGTGATGATGATGAGGATGATGATGAGGATGATGATGATGTTGATGATGTTGATGGTGATGATGATGAGGATGATGATGAGGATGATGATGATGTTGATGATGTTGATGGTGATGATGATGAGGATGATGATGAGGATGATGATGATGTTGATGATGTTGATGGTGATGATGATGAGGATGATGATGAGGATGATGATGATGTTGATGATGTTGATGGTGATGATGATGAGGATGATGATGAGGATGATGATGATGTTGATGATGTTGATGGTGATGATGATGAGGATGATGGTGAGGATGATGATGATGTTGATGATGTTGACGGTGATGATGATGATGATGACGATGACGATGATGAAGGTGATGATGATGATGAGGATGATGATGATGATGTTCATGGTGATGATGGTGATGATGATGATGAGGATGATGATGATGTTCATGATGTTGATGATGAGGATGATGATGATGATGATGATGTTCACGATGTTGATGGTGATGATGAATGATGATGAATGATGATGATGATGATGACGATGATGAAGGTGATGATAATGATGACGATGATGAATGATGATGATGTTCATGATGTTGATGGTGATGATGATGATGAGGATGATGAAGGTGATGTTCATGATGTTGATGGTGATGATGATGATGATGTTCATGATGTTGAGGATGATGATGAGGATGATGATGATGATGTTGATGGTGATGATGATGAGGATGATGGTGATGATGAATGATGATGATGATGAGGAGGATGATGAAGGTGATGATGACGATGAGGATGATGATGATGATGTTCATGATGTTGATGGTGATGATGATGATGATGATGATGTTCATGATGTTGATGGTGACGAGGATGATGATGATGATGTTGATGATGTTGATGGTGATGATGATGATGATCATGTTGACGATGGTGATGATGATGATGATGATGAAGGTGATGATGATGACGAGGATGAGGATGATGATGATGATGATGTTCATGATGATGATGATGATGATGTTCATGATGTTGATGGTGATGATGATGAGGATGATGATGATGATGAGGATGATGTTGATGGTGATGTTGATGGTGATGATGATGATGATGATGATGATGATGGAAATGGTGATGATGATGATGATTATGACGATGGTGATGATGAAGGTGATGATGATGATGATTATGACGATGGTGATGATGAAGGTGATGAAGATGATGATGATGAAGAAGATGAAGATGATGTTGATGGTGATGGTGATGGTGATGATGATGATGAGGATGAGGATGAGGATGAGGATGATGATGTATGATGTTCATGATGTTGTTGGAGATGATGATGTTGATGATGATGATGATGATGATGATGATGAAGGTGATGATGATGAGGATGATGATGATGATGTTCATTATGGTGATGATGATGGTGATGATGAGGGTGAGGATGATGATGATGAAGGTGATGATGATGATGAGGATGAGGATGACGATGAGGATGATGATGATGATGTTCATGATGTTGACAATGATGATGATGACGAGGATGATGGTGATGATGATGTTGAGGATGATGATGCTGATGTTCATGATGTTGATGGTGATGATGATGATGATGATGATGATGATCATGTTGATGATGATGATGATGATGATGGTGATGATGATGGTGATGATGATGAGGAGGATGAGGATGGTGATGAGGATGGTGATGATGAGGACGATGATGATGATGAAGGTGATGATGATGATGAGGATGATGATGATGATGTTCATGATGTTGATGGTGATGATGATGATGAGGATGATGATGATGTTCATGATGTTGTTGGAGATGATGATGATGAGGATGAGGATGAGGATGAGGATGAGGATGAGGATGAGGATGAGGATGAGGATGAGGATGAGGATGAGGATGAGGATGAGGATGAGGATGAGGATGAGGATGAGGATGAGGATGAGGATGAGGATGAGGATGAGGATGAGGATGAGGATGAGGATGAGGATGAGGATGAGGATGAGGATGAGGATGAGGATGATGAGGATGATGTTCATGATGTTGTTGGAGATGATGATGATGAGGATGACGATGACGATGAGGATGATGATGATGGTGTTCATGATGTTGACGATGATGATGATGATGAAGATGATGATGATGATGATGTTGATGATGATGATGATGATGATGATGATGATGATGAAGGTGATGATGATGATGAGGATGAGGATGGCGATGAGGATGATGATGATGGTGTTCATGATGTTGACGATGATGATGATGATGAGGATGATGATGATGATGAAGGTGATGATGATGATGAGGATGATGATGATGATGTTCATGATGTTGATGGTGGTGATGATGATGAGGATGATGACGATGTTCATGATGTCGATGATGATGATGATGAGAATGATGATGATGATGTTCACAATGTTGATGGTGATGATGAATGATGATGATGATGATGAGGATGATGAAGGTGATGATGATGATGAGGATGATGATGATGATATTCATGATGGTGATGGTGATGATGATGAGGATGATGATGATGTTCATGATGTTGATGATGAGGATGATGATGAGGATGATGATGATGATGTTGATGGTGATGATGATGAGGATGATGATGATGATGGTGATGATGAATGATGATGATGATGATGAGGATGATGAAGGTGATGATGATGATGAGGATGGTGATGATGATGTTCATGATGTTGATGGTGATGATGATGATGATGATGATGATGTTGATGGTGATGATGATGATCATGTTGATGATGGTGATGATGATGATGATGATGAAGGTGATGATGATGATGGTGATGATGATGATCATGTTGATGATGGTGATGATGATGATGATGATGAAGGTGATGATGATGATGAGGATGAGGATGATGATGATGATTATGATGAATGATGATGATGAATGATGATGATGTTCATGATGATGATGATGATGATGATGATGATGATGATGTTCATGATGTTGATGGTGATGATGATGAGGATGATGATGAGGATGAGGATGATGAGTATGATGTTGATGATGTTGATGATGATGATGATGATGACGGCATTGATGGCAATGGTGATGGTGATGATGATGATGATGAAGGTGATGATGATGATGATTATGACGATGGTGATGATGAAGGTGATGAAGATGAAGAAGATGAAGATGATGTTTATGGTGATGGTGATGGTGATGATTATGATGAGGATGAGGATGAGGATGAGGATGAGGATGATGATGATGATGTTCATGATGTTGTTGGAGATGATGATGATGAGGATGATGATGATGATGATGATGATGAAGGTGATGATGATGAGGATGATGATGATGATGTTCATTATGGTGATGGTGATGATGATTATGAGGATGATGGTGATGATGATTATGAGGATGGTGATGATGAATGATGATGATGTTGATGATGATGATGATGATGATGATGAGGAGGAGGATGATGATGATGATGTTCATGATGTTGACGGTGATGATGATGATGATGGCGATGATGGCAATGGTGATCATGATGATGATGACGATGGTGATGATGAAGGTGATGATGATGATGATGATGATGATGATGATGAGGATGATGATGATGATGTTCATGATGTTGATGGTGATGATTATGATAAGGATGATGAAGGTGATGATGATGACAATGATGATGATGATGATAATGTTGATGATGATGATGATGACGACGATGATGGCAATGATGGAAATGGTGATGATGATGATGACGATGGTGATGATGAAGGTGATGATGGTGAAGATGAGGATGATGAAGATGATAATGATGATCATGGCGATGTTGATGATGATGATGATGGTGATGATGATGTTGATGATGAGGAAGGTGATGATGATGAGGAGGATGATGATGATGATGATGACAACGATGGTGATGACGATGATGGTGATGATGATGTTCATGATGTTGATGGTGATGATGATGATCATGTTGTTGTTGATGATGTTGATGATGGTGATGATGAAGCTGAAGATGACGATGAGGATGAGGATGATGATACTGATGATGGCGATGGGGATGATGATGATGATGAGGAAGGTGATGATGAGGAAGGTGATGATGATGAAGATGAATATGAAGATAATGAAGATGATGATCATGTTGATGATGATGATGATGATGATGAGGAAGGTGATGATGAGGAAGAGGATGATGATGAAGATGAATATGAAGATAATGAAGATGATGATCATGTTAATGATGATGATGATGATGAAGTTGAAGATGATGATGAACGCTATTTTTGGTTATACAAAATGCGCACGCGTTTTGTTTCTATATAACGCGCATGCGTTTTGTTTCTATATAACGCGCATGCATTTTGTTTAGTTAAATCGCGCTCGCGTATTGTTTAAATTCAAAAATTTATTCCCTCCAAATGATAAGACCGAGCCTCCACCCATGCTTTCGTGGAATTCCTATGCCTATGTGTCTTCTTTGTACTTTGCTTCGGATTCAACATTCCTGTGCCTTGGAGTATGATCAACCATGGCTAATTCAACATTATATCCAAATTTTCAATATGCTCGTGTTTAGCGGTTCATCTGATTATGCTGCAAACCTCCATTTTTTATGAGATTTTAGAAACAGTTATGGTTTTTTTTGTAGATTCTAAATATGTAAATTTTAACAAGAATACATACTTTTTTCTATTTTTTTCTTATTTATCTTCTGTCATCACTCAACTCAAAAAACACACTGGTAGTGTTTCATCCATATCTCTTTCGTTTCTCAACCATTTAAAAAAAACATTGTATGGTGCACTAAAGAACACCAATCTCTACATGTTATAAAAAACCCATTTCCAAATAATTGCATTAAGACATTCAAACGCTGCACCCACAAATGATGTACCGTTTTCGAGGTTTGATCTCTTAGATAATTAAAAAAAAATTAAAAATATTTTTTTTATTATTGGAAAAATAGTTGTGCACTAGTCCTATATGTTCTCTATATGTATACCGGTTTTCGTAAGTTTATTCCATCATTTAGACACTTAGACGCTGCACCCACAAAAACATATACCTTATAATTTGTCACAAAAATAAAAAGTGCCCGTTAAAATTTATCTAACTTTAGATAGTTAACAACATTTTCAATAGAAAAAAAAATATATATTTGGAAAGGTCATTCAATTTCCTACATTTCGTGTTTTTTATTGATCGCAAGATTCATTGTGTAAGTGTCTCAAAATATCCATGCAAGTTGATAGATGTCTGTTTTTTCAGTTTTGTATTGCATCTAACGCGCCAAAAGAGACCCTCGACTTCTTGCACACACCATATTTTTAAAACATTTGTACAACGTTGACATTAGAATTTGGCTCGTGACTTGTTGAGATTTTTGGAAGGGCACGTGGACTGGGCCTCCTCCATATGTTGGTTGCCTTATATTGTTGTAACCCTACTCCTTTGCATTTTTGGACTGAGGGTTTTCCTCCTTGCTAGTTGAGTTGTGAGCTTGTGGCTATGAGAGGCCTGCAACCTCCTTGATCGTTGGGCATTTTAGTTTGCAATTCTTTAATGTAAATCTTTGGTATTTTGGGTTAAGGTTTGGGTTCTCCTGTAAGTCAAGAATACATTGTGAGAGTGGTTGTTGGTTTCTTCAAGTGGCTCGAAGCCTATAATAGTCTTACTCCTGTAACTGCTCATCCATTTCTTTTGCATTGTGAACATGAGTCAGTTTCCTTGCTGTTTCTATCACAGAGTTGGCTTTAAGGGTTCTTGATTTTCAGTTCGGTGCCATCGAGCTGGTGTGGCCATTTCTTCTCGGCTTCGACTTTCAGTTTCACAGGTAACTTTACCTATCTCCTTTTCTCTTTACAATTTAATTTACCTTACTAGTGTTTTTACCATTTAAGCAAACATAGTTTAAATGTTGTTTTAAATTGGTTTTACAGGCTCTTGCTATCACCTCCAGGCTATGGGTGGAAAATCAAGTTCATGCATTAGTCTTCTCATGGGATTCCATCTGGTAAGCCCCGGTCTCATCGAGGGTTCGCCCTGCATGCGGTTTGGGTTGTTGGAAATGGTTCCTATGGTGGATACATGGCTTTGGTTCTCTTGTTGGTTAGGATTTTTAGTTTGTTTAAAGTATATCCTTGTTTTATTTAAAACCATCACGATACTTTGTGCTGGGTAACATAGGCTCTTGAAGCGGCGATGTAGATATGGTTTTTATATGAAGTTTTTAGCCTTATGACTTAAACAATGTAAATGTTTTTGTTTAAGTTTAAAAAGAGCCAAACTCTGAACTCAGGGATGCTTATCAGCCTCTATCTAGTGTTACTTTAGTTTTACAATGAGCTTAGTAAAACGAAGACTATGAAAACAATAAAGTTGTAAAGTGAGTTGGGTTTTACTTCTCCTGTCAGTAATGTATCTTACTACAATTTAAAATAAAATATTTTTGTGCATATTCGGTTTTAATAGCAGGTTTGGGTTTCGACCCTTCGACTCTACAGGCTATAAGCCTATCCTTGTATAAGGATTTTATATTTACGAAAGGTTACTATTATTGGTTTATTTTGTCCATAATTTACATATGTATTGTTTTCATTAATACTTTGTATTATAATGAATTTTAAAGCACTGTTTATGAGATGATTTTTAATTCTGGAACTCAGCTTTTTAAGGGTTAAATTAATGTATAACCCTGCAGTTTTATAATTTCCTTATTTATACTTAAAGCATTCTTAACTCTGCTTAAAAATAGGATAATGGATGATAATGTTACTTACAGTTATTAGTTTGATGCTATCTCTGTTTATTTAACAATTCTTAAAAAGTTTTGACAGTCTTGTTTCTAGTTCTTAGTTAAGAAATAATTAGGGTTTTAGTGCAACATACTTGAAAATTAGGATATTGTTATCTTTCAGTATTTTCTGTAGTTTTGAAAGGATTATAGAAGAATCCTTTGGTCTTAGATAAAGACACGCAGTGTCTAGAATTTCAATGTTTATAAAATTTTTTACACAATCCTTTTACATGGTTTTAGATGCTAATCTACTTACTTTACTTAAGTTAAACCATAATATCTATATTTCAAAAGAATACTAATACTAGAATTACTTCTATGATTATTATTATTACTATTCTCTTTCATACCTATTTTTTGTGCAGTTTTTCTGAAGTAAATAAATACAGACAATATTTAGTACTGCTATTTAGTAAAATTCATAAACAAATGAAGTAAAATCTATTTATTGTTCTCATTCAAATAAAAGAATCATTTCATTCACCTAAGCAACCCCTACTGTACTAGAGTACTACCTAAGTGAGGTGTCGAAAAATACAGTTTGGGAATTTTAATTCTATCTGTTTCACTTTTCACATAATCATTTCTAATTCTAATATAATCTATAATTTTACTGAATCCAACATTACTCAGTAATTCTTCCTTCATAAACCCTAAAATACTAACATGTCTGTAGTAGAAAACTAAGAAATATTTAATTGAAGACAGTAAAGAAATAAAATAGAACCTATTGATGACAAGACAACAACAACTTAAGGAGGCTGATCCTCCCAACCAAACTCCTGGAGAGCGCTCAAACAATGCTTCCTCATGACCCCTGAGCTTGTTCCTGGTCTTCTTGGCTGAGAAATGGGTGCAGAATGCAACTGTAAGACCTCTGTCACCTGACTGGTCCAATTACCTCAGTAATCAAAATATGCTCTCAGCAGTATGAACTTCAGCTTAGAATATGCAACTAGTTCGGTCTCAGCAGTTAACCCCTTAAACACACTCTAGTAATCCCCTCCATTGAATTTCTCTTGAGTAAATTCATTCACCCTGAATGATCACCTCTGTATAATGAGTAGCCTCAGCTCTCTTCAATGGGAAATTTTATAGAGATGCCTAGGTCTTTTGGGTCAGTTTTCATTTAATGAGCCACTTGCTCTGATTCCACTTTCTTGGGGAATCATGACCACAAATATAGGGAAGTTTCCACCTACAACAGTTGGAAGTGGTTTGAGGATACTGCCACTTTTTAGTTTGCTCTCCACTCATTCTCCTCCACCAATTAACTAGTAAACACTCTTTTAACAACTTGCCTAAGCTATTGTCTCATCATTTATTTATTTATAAATAAAATATTCTGAATTTACATTAAATATTCTTGACCCCACTGGATCATCAATTACATCTTGGGTCATGTGACAACAACAATAGTTTACTCCAACACAATTTAGAGTTTAACTACTAAATATCTAGGGAATTATATTCTACACCATTCAAATGTAAAGTAGAAACCTGGAACCAATGATGGGAAAACAAGAGTGTAGATGTTGTTCCTCCCAAGAAACTCCCAGAGTAGCCAAGTCACTTGCTACAGAACCCCTGAGCCTATTCGATGAACCCCAAGAGAAAAATCTCAATGCACCATCTCTTACATTTCAGATATGTTTAATCCCCATCCAATGCTAGACTCTTGCATGGGCATACTAATTTATAGTATTTTTCCTAGGACTTGGTCATTTATGAGCCTCCTGCTCTTTAGCACTCAACTAGGAGTTGTGACTTGATTTTTGGGGATGACATCTCCTACATCCCGAGTTCTCACTCAGTGGTTTTTCCACTTGTATTTTTCTTTTTGTGGGTCAACAAACACTCTTCAACATCTAGATACACTCTTGTCCCCCTTCAGTCTGTTTTGTTAAATAAAATTGTTTTGATTACAAAATGTTTTATTTTAGAAATTTCTGTCAAAAATAATAAGAGAATAAGAAAATAGTAATAAAGTATTTCCAGCAAAATTAATAATAATAATTAATTTCGGGGGTGTTACATACACCTTCCCTTAGAAGATAACACCATCTTCGGTGTTATAACTTTGTTTCATTCTTCCAATACATATTTTTGGAACAAGTTTGGATGTGCCTCCCGCATATTACTTTCCAGCTCCCAAGTAGCTTCTTCCGGATTAAGGTGATTCCTTTGCACCTTGACTTGTTCGATGGTATGGTTTCAGAGTAAAATTTCTCTCCTATCGAGAATGCACTCTGGCCCCACTTGGAACACTCCTTCGAGTTCCACCTAGATTACATTCCAATCAATCACATGAGAATTATCATGAATATATCTTTTCAATATAGAAACATGAAATACATTATGAACTTTAATATTTGGTGGTAGGGCTAACTGGTATGCAAATGACCCCACTTTAGCTAAAATTTCAAATGGATCACAATACCTAGGGGCCAGTTTTGAATACTTTCCGAGTCTCAAGGAAATTTTCTTGGGATTTAGTTCTATATATACATGATCACCCACCTAGAACTCTCTAGGATTTCTTTTTAGATCAGCATAGCTTTTCTACCTAACTTGGGAAACCTTTAAATTTTTTAGCTCCATATATTTTAACAAATGAGGTCCTAAAATTATTCTATCAATTAGTTTGCTCCATAAAATTGGAGTATTACACTTATTCACATATAAGATTTCAAATGGACTCATACCTACCAAAACTTGAAAATTATTATTATAAACAAATTCTACTAAGTGTAGGTAGTCTTCCCACTTACCTGGTTTGTCCATAATATACATTCTTAGCATGTATTCTAAAAATTTATTTACTCTTTTAGTCTCCCCATCCATTTCTGGATGATATGCAGTATTGAAATTTAACTGTGTACCCAAGCCTTTAAACAAGGCTTTCTAGAAGTTACCTGTAAAATTTGTGTCTCTATAGGAGACTATTACTTTCAGCACACCATGTAGCATAAATATTTTATTCATGAAGACATATGCAACGTTAACAACTTTATAGGTATATTTAACAGGTATAAAATGAGCAGCCTTACTTAATTTTTCAACCACAATTGTTGTTCAGGACAATGCACCCTTGTAGCCTAGGGTCTCTGGGGTTACCAACTTACTAAGACACTTGTAGACAATCAACTTATGTAGAAATTGAAATAGGAATAGGAAGGAAACTTAGCATACCTGGTTTATGACAGTTGATCCAAGCTTGATCTTCTCCTCTTTTAGTATCTTCCAAAGCTTCCAGGGATTCTCCAATTGAACTGCAAAGAACAAATTATTCTAGCAATATCTTGTATATATATCAATGGTTAATGAGATACATGTTCATAATAAAATAATTAAAATAATTCATAATTCATCATATACAAGAATGCAATAATACAAAGATCAGAAGAAGAAGTTTCTTTGTTAATAAACAGAAAATGGTGAGATTACAACCCAGCTTCTGAAACAATGAATCCTCTGCAAACCGATGACATTGACTTCTGCTACTCCAATATGTCTAAAGGAATACCACCAGCATAACTTTGCTCTTCTAATAATGATTGATTAGCCCCATCCCATGCCCTCTATTTATACATGGGGACATAGAGAGGTTTCAAAGTTTAGGATGGTTGAGACAGTTGAGATAGTTATGGTTAGGGACTCAACTGATCTTGACTAATCATGATTTATGTTTTTTAACATTGAATAAAGGTACACACGGGTATTAATATAGGAAAGGAGAGTATAAAATGCTCCTTACTTTAAGGAAACTCGCGTGTTCAATGTACACGCGGGTTGCAATGCAAACACTCACGTGTGACACACGAGTTGCAATGAAAATACTTGCGTGTTCAACCCCAATCTCCAAATAAAAATATATAGAGATGGTCAGGAGATTATGTATCAACAGTCATGCACATATATAGTGTTTTGGCTACTTCAATCCTATTTGTCCCTTTATGTCCCGACATATTGGATGTCAGTACTTGGACATAGAAGTTCCATTTTGGTTGATAACAACAACCATGTTGAAATCATGTTGTCTAAAATTTTGGGGCATCCAGGTAATGAAATCCATACCGATTGTCTCCCACTTCAACTCTAGAATGGGTAGTGGTTACAACAATCCTGCGGTATGTTGATGCTCTGCTTGAACTTGCTGACATTCAAGGCAACGAGCTAAGTATTCAACCACCTCCTTCTTCATATTTGGACAAAAGAAATCTTTTCTGATCATAGTAATCATTTTCTGATAACCTGGATGTCTCGAGTATGGTATTTTATGTAGTTCATCAAATACTGCAACTTTAATATCTCTTATGTTGGGTATGTACAGTCTTTTTTTATGCAGCAATAACCCTTGTTGGTTTAGGCTGAAATATGTTTTTACTTGATTTTGTTCATTTTTAGCAGTCTTTTCTTTTAACAAATGATATTCTTTATCAGAATTTCCAGCACTTAGAATCTGATTTTCCAAATAAGATTCATAGCTGCTGCTTGCAAATAGTAAATTTGCATGATGACTTAAAGCATCTGCCACTTTATTTTATTTTCCTTTAATATGTTTTATTCTGAAATCATACTCGCTCAGAAAGGATAGACATCTGGATTGTCCTGCATTCAAATTCTGTTGATCAAATAAATATTTAAGGCTTATGTTATCTGTCATAAATAAAAACTTTCTTCCAATTAAGCAATGTCACCACATTTTTAAGGCGTGAATTATAGCAGAAAGTTCTAAATCATGCGTCTCATAGTTTTTCTCAGGATCTTTTAGTTTTCTGGATTCATAAGACACAACATAATTGTCTTGTAATACGAATCCACCTAACCCTTCAATGCAAGCATCGATACATACGACGAAATCCTTGAATGGACTAGAAATCTTTAAGATCAAGATGGTACTTAATAAGTGTTTTAGTTTGTTAAAACTTTCCATGCACTTTTTAGTCAACTCAAACTTTTTACCTTTCTTTTATAAGGAGGTTATGGGTTAGGAAATATTAGAGAAGCCTTCGATGAAATTTCTGTAGTATCTCATAATACCCATAAATGATCTGATATCAGATACGTTCTTATGAACCATCCATTCCATGATGGCCTTTACTTGGTCTGAATCGACTGAGATTCCATCCTTGGAAACTACGTGTCCGAGATACTGAATCTTATCTTTAAAGAATTCGACTTACTGAATTTTGCGTAAAGTTGTTTTTCTCTTAGTACTTGCAAAACTATTTTTAAATGTTCTTCGTGTTCTTGTTTATTTTTAGGCAGATTAGTATGTTGTCAATGAAGACAACCACAAAATTATCTAGGCAGTTACTTAATATGTTTTTCATTAAAGGCATGAATGTAGAAGGCGCGTTTGTCAACCCAAAAGGAATTACCACAAACTCATAGTGACCGTAACAGGTCCAAAATGTTGTTTTAAATCTATCTTCATCTTTCATTTGCACTTGATGATAACTCAACCTTAAGTCTATCTTTGAAAAGATAGTTTCTCCATGGAATTGACCAAAAAGGTCATCTATCGATGGAGTGGGTATCGGTTCTTAATAGTCATCTTATTTAATTGTCAATAATCTATGCATAAGTTTTGTGTTTTGTCCTTATTATTCACAAACAAAATTGGTGCTCCCTAGAGAAAGAGACTTGGTCAAATGTACTCTTTTATCGATTAGTTATTTTAGTTGTGATTTTAGTTATGCGATTTCTATTATATTTATTCGATATGGAGATTTCGATGCTGGTACTGCTCTAGGTATCAGATCGATTGTGAAGTCTATATCTCTTTTCACAGGAAGTACATGGACTTCTTCCAAAAATATATCTTCGAACTCCTTTTAAATTGTTATGTATTCTAGTTTAGGTTTAATATCATTTTCCTTATCATTCATTATATAAACTACGAATACTTTACATCCTTTTCTTACTGATATTTTCATTTGAAAAGAAGAGATTTCTCAGATGGTTACCTTCCTAGGAATTCCTTTTACTTTTATATTATTCCCATTATTGGCAATACATGTAAATGTTTTATCAAAACAATTTAGCAAAACGTTATGCTCCTCTAGCCAGTCCATTCCAATTAATAAATAATACGATCCTAAAGAAAATAAATTTACATTAACACGGGTAAGGAAATCATTCATCATCAACTTACAATTTCTAACAGACTAGTGACTTTTCATTTTGTCCCTGTGGCTAACTGTACTAGCCATGAATTATCAAAAATTTCAGGTACCAATTTGCATAAATCAACTATTCTAGGTGAAATATAACTTAGTTTTGCGCCTGGACCAAGTAATATAGAGATAGGTTGGTTGTTTATCATACCTTCAATTTCGACCATAGAGATCTGGTGTTCTGATTCCCTATTTTCCAGTGCAGCGCAGATTCTGGGCATGCTCCTTGCCATGTCTCCAACAATGACTGCTTCTTGGATAGAATGTACATTAAAATTATTTTTCCTTATTGGGCAGTCTTTAAATTAGTGTGGCCCTCCACACTCCCATCATTTTAAAGGTTCTTTTTGTGCTGAGTTTTTATTAGGAACATTTGGAGGTTCTTTTACTACATAGTTTTGGTTTTTAAAGTTTTTATAATTATTACCCTGGTACCCTATGTAGTTATTCCATGAATTTTTATGGAATTTATTTTGCTTATGTTTAGGATCATAATTATTTGGCCTTGTATTCTTCCAATCTGGCATATTTTCTCTTTCATTTTTATTCTAGTTGTAATCGAATTTTTCCTTCCTCATCGCTTCCTCTAGCGTCTTTGGATTGTCATATTCAATCTGTTCTTTGAACATGAGGAGAAAAAAACTGAGAAATTGTTGTATCTTTGGTTTCTCATTGATTATATATGAAACATAACAAAGTAAGATTAAGAACTTACTGCATATTTCTTTCATCATCATGGCTCCTAGCCTTAGTTCATAAAACGCGTTTGCTTTTTCTTCATAATATTGTTCAGATAAGTACTTTCTTTTAAAGAGTTTCTTAAATGTTTTCGAGGTTACATACCTCTATTTTATATCCTTAAATTTATTTATGTCTTGCCACCATATATATGCCTTTCTGGTCATATTATAGATGGCCATGTTAGCCTTGAACTCATTTGAGTAATTATATATTTGGAAATACTTTTTCATTCTGGACAACGAGGCCTCTCCCTCTTCTCCCTTCTCAATTTCCACATTAAACATGGGTGGTTTAATTTTTTTGAACTCCCTAGAAATTTCCTCATAGGGTTTGTATTTTTGTTTCTTTTTATTATCGTCACTGCTTTCTCTTGACTCTTGCTATTTTTTGTGATGTTTAACTGAATCTTCACTTGAAGTGTCATGTCCATGGCTGGAAAATTCCAGCTTCCTACCCTTACGCTTGTTGTATGGGGAAATTTTAGGAAGTTCTTGTTCAGATTCTTTATTTTTATCTTTTTATTCATTTAAAGGATGTTCTGGGCGGTGTTCCTCTTCTACAGAAATCCCTGCATTTACCATGTTTCCTGCAAAATATATTTGTACTTCCCTTTGATGTGTGTAATATAATTTTCAAAATAAATAAGAGTCAGTTTGTTGTTTTATGTAGTAGTTTTGTGTTGAGCTTATTCAAGCCTAGTGCTGAAACCGTGCTCTGATACCATTATGTAACACACCTAAAAGTCGTATAAAAAAATACATTTGTTATTTTTATGTTTACTTTAGTAGCAATTCTATGTTTAAAATACTAGCGTTTCTAATATATATTGTCATGCCTCCTACGATAGGATTTGTTGATGTTTGAAAAGGTGAGACCCTCTCAGAGCCTTCATCCATACTCCTTCTAGTGGCATACAAGTTAATACTTTTACCATAAAGTCTTGGCCTTAACTTAGTTACACTATGTGTGTATGAATTTCCCCTAAGCATGAGAGGCTTAGGGTATGTAAAGTATGGTTTCCCACATGGTTATCACTTTCTATGAATGAAAAGAGGTTTTCCCTATTTGAGCTTGGTGTGGAATTGCCTATTTTTGTCATGTTTTTTAACAAAAAGATAAACACCCTACATGTTACTAAGTGATCATGTTTTTAAGGATTTATTTTAAATTTCTAAATCAATCCTACCCAATACCTTAGCCTAAAACACGACTAAGGTATGGGACTTGGTGTTAACATGTTTTATGACCTTCAATAGAGGAGTACGGGGCTAGTCATGTCCCACTATGACATTCGACCCCAACAAATAAATGTAAATATTTAAACATAAAGGTGATAGTTATAACATGTGGTTTTTCCAACGTGAAGGTTGACTTGGAAAATGATAAGGTTATAAGCATAAACCCGATGAACCAAGGTATATGTTATGATTGTATTTGTTTAAAGCATGATACAAGATTTAAAAGTGAAAATATATGTTGCAAAGGTTTGTCCTTGGTTGACATTAAACCTGTCTTGGCTATGAGTTGGTAGCACAGCTAGGACCCACGCGACACTAAGGGATATGATATGTGACCTACACATGGAGGGTGAGAGTTACTTAATGCTCAAAGAGGGTTTTTGATGGTCATTACTTGGTCCTTAGCCACATTGGGTAAGATCGGTGTTCGAAAGTGTCACGTCCCCACTCTTCTACCAGAGAGAGGACGTGACTATGCTTCCATCAATCTGGGAAATCTACGCCCCATAACATAATATAAAATGCATTGAACTTAAAAACATAAACAGATTTCTAAAACATGCAATATACAATAGAAGCAATTACATTTTGTTCAAGCATTCAACACATTATACATGTTCATCGTATTTCATCAATCAAATACAAATGTAGAGATTAACACAAGAGATACTTATCTTGAAATAAGTTTGTCCCGCAACCAGCTATGTCGCTGGAACGTTCCACCCAACCATAGGCCTGTGTTATCATCAATCTCTGAGCAACAATACCACCCCCAAGTTGGGCATGATTCCCACAAGGAATAAGAGAACACTAGCAGGCTCACACATAGCCAAAGGTATATCAAAATTCAGCCAATCCAAACACAATTGGGTTTATCAGGCTACTAGAGAGGTGGAAGGCTAAATTTCTAAGCTAGTGAGCTCAACTACAGAGCTATGGAAACCTGCACCAGATCTGGCTTGAATTCTAAACATCTACACACCCAACACAAGGAAGCATCCCCTTCTCTGCTACACAGTCCCTCAGGCTATGCATTCCATTCCAGTGCTATTCAGGGTGTGTAAGGAAGAAAACCAACCCCTCTAGATCTGCCTATGAGGTTCCTTCATACACTAGATTTATCAAGCTAGTTCAGACCCAATTCCACTCCCAACCAGTTCAGATCAAGCAAAATATGCACACACAACAAGATACAAAATTATGGGTTGAGGAAAAATGGTTTTGGCAACAAAACAAATTGCAAAAATGGGTAAAAACAACCCCTTAAAAACAATTCAATTTCCAGAAACATTTATGGCCTTCATGTGGGAAAAACAAACTAAACAAACACCCCAAAAATTGTGGGTCTCTTCTCCCACTCGATGTACAACACAAAAACGGTTTGTCCTAGCTAGTAATGAGGATAAACGAAACCAAAAATATCAATAAAAGATCCTAGCCCCCGAGCATTCCAAAAACAAATTCCCAACCATGAGGAAAAATGAAGAAATCTACAAAAACATGACTGGGGAATGCACATCAACTCCAAAATGTGAGACAGGAGAAAGACGTGAATGCATGAGGGAATGTGAATCATTTTTGGGCAATGATTTGCCCCATAAGTAAAAAAATGTTTTCCCGAAAATGGGTGCTTCCCCAAATTTGAATTTCTGACTCCCTGCCCATTCTCATGCAATAACTAACCCAACCAATTTATGGCAGAATTAAATGATTGGGCACAAGAGACAAAATGGGCAGTTGACAGTTTGATGGGTTCTCCCTTTGACCTTTGGATTTTCCCCATTTCCCCAAGGGTTTGAATATTCCCCCCTTATCCTTAGGAAATCATGCCCCCATCTCTTTAATGTTGCATTGACAAATCTGGTTGTGGGTATTTTAATTTAATTGCATATTTACATGATGTCCAAAATTATAATGTGTCTGGCTAGCATGAAATACCATCGGCAACGATTTTAATCGTTGAAACATAAAATGCTAAATCGATGGTGGGGATTTTTCCTTTAGCTCCTCACCACAATTAATTACAATACATACATCATATACATTTTTAATGCAAACATGGTCAAAACCAGGGTGTTACAAGAGGTCATGTGCAGCTGAGCCATGCAACTTGCTCTGGTTTGGCTTGTGTTCATGGTGTTTAACACCACACTCTTACTCTATTGATGTCCATTGTATGAGGTAAACTATGCTGGTGGCTATCTTGACCAACTCTTCACCGTTGTAGATCTTGGATGAGCCATTCTAGTTTCCCAGTCATGGGTCTAGCCTGTCTCGGTAGGTGAGTAAGCTCAATATTGTAAATTTTTCCTCCATTTGTCTAACTATTTCGATAAAACGATACTAAGGGTTTTAATTGTTGGAAATACAGGTTATGGAGGGATAAGGGGCTCGGAGAAGCAAAACCCTAGCTCCCGGTGCCAACACGCCAAGGTAAGAAAATTTTGCAAGTTTACTTATGTTTAAAACTTCTTTAAAAGATGGAACTAGGTACTAAAGGATTCGGGGTTTAATGTAGGTCATGGGCGCTGGAGAGGAAGCGACAGGGTCACCTCCTCTCAAGACCGTGTCTTCAAACGCCAAAGTAAGTTATTCCAACCTTGCATCGAAATATTCTTTATTTGTTTTTTCAATTAAACTGTTGCATGTTGACTCCCTTCTTATTTGGTTGTAGGTACCCCGAGCGAGACTTCATGGGCCGCAACAATATATAAGTGGTTATTATTCTTAGAATTTAAGTTAGCCATTTAGTCGAATGTTGAACCTCCTCTCAGGTTTGTACTGGATTTAAGCCCTTTTGTGGCAGCCTAATGAAATAATTTTTTGTTTTTGTGTTAAGCCCTGATAGGGTTTTCAAAGTTCCCTTAACGGGTCTTACTCCTGTATAAGATTTGATACATTTTGGTTTAAAGTGGAAGCCATTAGTATGGCCTTGTAACCACTCTATGGCATGAATACTATATATATATATATATATTTTGTATTCCTTTTGTTTTTAGAGCTTCGTCTATTTTTATGAATATGGTTGTAAAATCCCTCGAATGCCATTGTGATGGTCTTATGGTTGTGGATAGGGAACATGTCTCTTTTGTTTACAATATATTTGTTTTGTATAGTCTGTTTTTAATATGCATTGCGATGGTAGATTTACTTGGAAATACTTATGGACATCTTGTGTGTTTTTAAATCTTATGATGTAATTTTCCAGGTTGGTAATTCAATTATTTCCTTTAAATACTTGACCTCTCGATCTCTGTGTGTGTAGCCTTGACCCACGAATCCATTTTCTTTTAATCTTTTTGAATAAGTTTTTATCTAAATCCAAAATGTATTCTTGTTTGTGTTTAATGTGTTTTCGATTCAATCTATATGGGACTCGATCCCAAGTTCTTAGTGAGTATCGAGACCCATCATAGGAAAGGAGCGAGGCCCTGCCTCTATATATTAATGGCATTTAAATGTACTGAGTTTTTAATTATTGTTTCAAGGGTCTTTAAATCTAGTTTTGGAAATCACGATGTGGATATTTCCCCAATTCCAATTCCTCTGTCACAAGGGATACTATGATAGTTGGCATATTAACAATGTCTAGATTTATTATTTAATAAAAGCGATTTGATCCCATGATTATCATGTGAGTGCGTGGATATTATAATGAACTATTTTGCTTGAAGAATATTTTGGTAGCCACAATGTCGTCTTACCAGAAATGATGGGATTCAATCATGATAATAGATATGATAATTAAATTATCAATGAGTTTGTCGATTTGACTAAAAGTGTTCTTTTATTATCTAAGCCTACTAGTAAATGTTAAAGGATCTTCAATCCATTAAATTTGTATTATATACATGAAGGGATTTGATCCCGTGACTTGTAATTTGATCTAATGTTTTAGCTCTAGGTTTTATGTAACCTAGGGTAGTCGCGATGTGGGCTTACGACCCTGTACTTAGGTGTTAATGATGTTCATTTAAACAAAGGATCTGGGATCCATAGATTTCTGCTATCACCATTCTATAATAAAATAAGGGAAAACTTTCACGTAGATCCTATAATTATTTTCCTTAGTTTAAAAGGTCTTACAATGGTAACGATGTTTGATCTTATCAAGATCCTAGTCAGTACTTAATAGTTTTATTTAGTTATGTATAGTTTTATAAGACTAATAAAAGAATCCTATGTATATTATACTAACATTACAAATCTATATCATGGCAACATTATAACTGGATACTATCGAATCATATTAAGAATTGGGTGAATACTTAGGTAAAAAGGATTTCATTTGCTTACCTAGGAAAGAAAAAAAGATCTATAATTGTAACAGAAATTGGAATTAATTGTAATTTCCATCGCTAATTTGATTTCAAATGTAGAGTATAAAGAAATCTAGGAAAACGATGGATCTAGAAAATATACAGTCAATTATAGGAATTTCTATGCAGATTAGAACTAAATAATTTTTCTCCATTAGCACAAGATACAAGTATAACAACAATAGATTACTCCAACACAATTTAGAGTTTAAATACTACAGATCTAGGGAATTGTATTCTACAACATTCAAATGTAAAGTAGAAACCTAGCACCAACGTTGGGAAAACAAGAGTGGATATGTTGTTCCTCCCAACCAACTCCCAGAGCAGCTAAGTCACTTTCTCCATAACCCCCAAGCATGTTCGCTGAACCATAGGAACAAAATCTCATTGTGCCATGTCCTGCATTTCACAGATGTTTAATCCCCATCTAATGCTAGCCTCCTATTTCTTATGGACATACTAATTTATAGTGTTTTTCCTAGGACTTGGTCATTTATGAGCTTCCTGCTCTTTAGCACTCAACTAGGAGTTGTGACCTGATTTTTGGGGATGATGCCTCCTACACCCTGAGTTCTCACTCAGTAGTTTTTGCCACTTGTCTTTTTACTCTTGTGAGTCAGTAAACACTCTTCAACAACTATATCCACTATTGTCCCCCTTTAACATGTTTTATTAAATAAAATTGTTTTGATTACAAAATGTTGTATTCTTTCATTTTCTGTCAAAAAAAAAAATAGTAATAAATTATTTTCGATAGATCCCGCACGGGTGTGGCTCATTGGCTGTTCAGTTGTTATGAAGTCACTTGTTGTAAATTGGAGGTCACGAGTTCAAATCCCACCTAGATTTACCTGTCCTGTGTCTTACGGTGAGTGTGGGGCAACTAGGGGTATAGTGGTAGCAGGAATGGGTCCTTGGACCTCGTGTCATGCGAGTACCATCCCAGCTCCAGTTGTCGATTCCCCTAATTACAAAAAAAAATAAAAATAAAGTATTTTCGATAGAATTAATAATAATAATTAATTTTAGGGTGTTACATATACAATTCAAAAAATTGAATCTCTCTCCATGCTTTACAAATATGGAATTAAAATACATCTATGATAATTATTTTATTTTAATTTATAATATACATTTTATGTTATTTATTTTATATTATAAATTTTATTTTTATTTTTAAAATGAAATAAAATATTAAAAAATAAAATATAAATTTAATCACTATATTTACTTTCCACACATGTTATGTTAATGATTATGAAAAATTATTTACATATGTTAGTTACTTATTATGGACAACATTTTTCGAATTAAGTTAAAAACCTACTTAAAAGCAAAATTATTTACTTATTATGAACAACATTTTTTGAGTTAAGTTAAAAACCCACTAAAAAGCAGAGTGCTCCACGAAGAAAATATCGCTAACTAATTCCATATAAAGAGAAAGGGGTGACGAGGAAGGAAAATGGATGATTCAAGACACTAAAGGACTATCTCATTAAGGTTAAAGCTACAATGTATGGAAGAAAGATACTTATTATAAAAACACAAAACAGGGAGAATTAACACATGGTTGAGAATTATACTTTTCTTACTTTAATCAATATATCTTTAAAATTTATATTATAATTTAAATATACAATTGATAACTATATTTTTAAATCAAATCTTTAAAATTTATATCAAAATTTATTATAGAATTGAAACATTCAATTATTTATTTATTTTTGAATAACATGTTATTAATTAATATAACAATATAATTTAAATACATGAATAAATTAAAACATTCTTATATTATGATTATGTATTTATTTTTATTGATAGATTGTTATTAATTATTACATATAATATTTATTTAAACTTTAAATTTAGAAAATAAAAAACATATTATAATTACAAATATAACTTATTAAATAAATTTATATATTTACTTAAAATTAGGATGGTTCTAAGTTCTATGTTATAGATTTTTTTTAAATTATAATTTTATTATTAAAAGAAAAGTGTATAAATTAGAATTTTTATTAAGTTTATTTTAGTAGCTCTTAACTATCAATAAAATGTGACTAATGGTTGGTTTTAGCCACTCTATTTAATATATTTTCAATATATGTGCATTTTTGTATAATCATATGGTTCACTATCATTTATTAGTTTTGGTTAATCAAGTTACAATCAATATATGTACACCTTGGCATATAATTGCACCTTTCAATTGCTTCGCATATTTTTTTCATTCAAGAGTAAGAGAATGGAACCCTAGACTATTTGTTATGCCCCACTAGTTTTTTGTTCACTAGTTTTTTTCTATTAAATAGTAAGAGAATGTAACCCTGGACTATGTTACTATTTTTTGTGGGGATCCCGAGAATCAAACACTTCACTAAGCATGAGATTCATTTTGTTATACCCCATTAGGTGTAGAATTATTGACAATCAAGATGTATACATGCATTTTACTTTTGAAAATATATATAATAGAGCATTTTAGTTGATAGGGTTTTTATAGGCATTCCTTAATATTTAATGAAATCATGGGTATTCTTTAATATCATACGAATTCTAGTGAAAAATAAGTTCTAGACAGATCTAGGTGATTTTTTTGGTTCTAAGCTAGTAAATATTTGTAGTGTTCAAGATCTTATAATTTGTAAAGGTCTAATGAAATGGTCAAATTCTAGTTAAATGACTTTAATTCAACGGCTTGGAAAAATGTGGTAGATTATATCATAGACAGATCTAGGTGATTTTTTTGGTTCTAAGCTAGTAAATATTTGTAGTGTTCAAGATCTTATAATTTGTAAAGGTCTAATGAAATGGTCAAATTCTAGTTAAATGACTTTAATTCAACGGCTTGGAAAAATGTGGTAGATTATATCATATCTGATATCCCTTTATACAACAAAATAATAAATCTAGAGATTTTAAATGACTATGACTCTGACTAAGATCATATACCTCTAGTTGTAACCCCCAATTTGTCATGCATAGCGATCCCATAGAAGAAAAATATCATAGTAAAAAACACACGACCTTCGATAGAAATATGGATGATCTTTTCATAAATGAGTTAAAAAATTACATGTTTCACCTTTCAAATGTGGCCAATATTAAAGACTTGATCTATCATAATTTTACTATGGTCCTCTCACCTTCCCCAGTGAAATTTAAAGAATTCAAAGAAAAATCGAAGAACCAACCCTTGGTATGATAACAAATGTAAAAATGTAAAAAGAGAAATCAAGGAAGCTATTGAAGACTCTATGAAAATTGACAATATAAATAGATACAAATCCCTCATTAAAGAAAAAATACACTGTATAAATAAAAATATGCGGAAAATATTTTACATCTCTTTAAAGTAGTTCCTAAGAAATTCTAGAGGTAGATTCCAACTACTAAAACTAAACATAATAATAGATTTTTTTTGTAAGTTTAGAATTCCTATTTTAAAAAGATTTACAAATCCCTGGATGTCATAGATAACATTCAAACCTTCCTTACAACAAGAGAATTTTTCACGTGAAGACAATGGTTTTCGAGTAAAGCGCCTCGCAAATGGAAAATCTAAGGACACTGAAGGATACCGAGCAGAAATATTAAAATTTGGAGGGCATGCCCTCATTCTTCATATCCACAAACTCTTCAATCTAATGGTCAAGCAATGTTTCCCTAATCCTTGGAAATAGAACCTCATTATTTATATCTTTAAAAGTGGTGATTAAATTATCGGACCCTCTTATTATGATACCATTATGATTAGCCCTCTCTTATCCAAGCTCTACAAAATCATTTTAGAAAAGAAAATAAACACTTGACTAGAAAGTGATGGTAAGTGGGATAAATCTCATGTGAGCTTTAGCAGACATCACTCTACCATGGATCACCTAATTACACTATGGATCATTGTGGAGGAATGTCGTGATTGTAAAACCAATATCTTTTGCTACATTGTGGACTTTAGGAAAGATTTCAATATGGTGCGTAGAGATTACTTATTGAATATAATAAAAGAGATACAGGGTCCTTTCAAGTTGAGAGATGCAATGATAAGGTTGTACGAGACTTCCATTGAAAAATTTAAGAGCTTCGAGGGGTGGTCGAAAGATATTGATTGTAATATTGGAGTAAATAAAGGTTTCTCCATCTTCCCTACCCTTTTCGGCATTTACATAAATAACCTAGAAGGTTATTTAAAAGAAGCACATTGTGCTCAAACGACTTTAGCTGGAATTGCTCTCATCACTAGTGGAAAATGAGAGATTAGTGACCAGGAGACCAAAAGTTTTGGTCACCACAATTTTTTTCAAGGGATAAATGACCAAAATTGATAAATTTAAG
>LPNX011069432.1:207155-243204 GCA_001517045.1 Pseudotsuga menziesii | reverse complement strand
CCCCCCCCCCCCCCCCCCCCGCCAAAAAAAAAAATTGGCGATGCATTTAAGATTGTTATTCACCTCCTTCATCCATGAATAAAGCATTAAAACTTTGGGTAAGTGATAAATCACTTGATTTGAGGAGATACGAATGAAATTGGTAGAGGACTTGCGCGTGGGAGATGACGCCACCCTCAAGGCTCACACTTGAGTGAAGTGGAAACCAACGAATGGGTTGGTGGAGTTTGGTAGGAGAGGTGGCATTTGCCTCTCCAGTTCCACTCCCCTCTAACTTACTTCAAATCATATTAACTCAGTTCAACTCAACTCTCTTTGCCAGTGTTAGATGCACCCACTCCTTCCTCTCCGACTACAAATAAAGCCCCCGCCTCTTTCACAAACTAGTTGGGTTTGGAGCTGAGAGTGCATGCTATTGTAATTTGTTATGCTATTGCTATTGTGCTTGTAATAAAGAGAAGATTTGGAGGCTAATGGTGTTGTGCTACTGTGTGTGGGCTAAGATTGTCATGTTTCTATGAGGTAACCTATGTATTTTCTCCATTTTCTTGCATTTCTCATGGTATGGATCTTGCTTGTAAGGATTCCACTGAATCAGTAGGAATAGGAATTGAAAAATAAGATTACTTTAATTTCTATGTTATCATGTATGTTTAGAGGTGAAATATGACATGCCAATAAGATTATTTACATCAAGGTTACAAAAACCGAACCGGTCGACCCTGAAAATCGGACCCAGACCAGAACCGAACCAAAACCGGATCACAAAATTGGTCCACCAAAATACAAAAACTACCTAAATTTTGAAAAATTATATTTATATTCATATGCAACCATGTGAATCCAAACCATTATACACAAATTTGCAAAAAATGCTCTTGCTATGTGCCATATTGAGCATATTTCACTAGAACCTTCCCCACTGAACCAACTTTTAATTTTTTAATTTAAAAAAAAAATACCCTTTTAAGTGTTGTTGTACAGTTATGTATGGAACAAGTCAAAAACGGAATCGGAATTGGTCAAAACCGGATCGAAACCGGTAAAACCGGTCGGTTCCGTATGAAACCGGTCGGTTCCGTATGAAACCGGTCAAAACCGGAATCGGAATCGGTCAAAACCGGTAAAACCGGTCGGTTCCGTACGAAACCGGTCAAAACCGGCTGGTTCCGTACGGAACCGGTCAAAACCGGTTTGAGACACCGGTTTTACCCAGTGAGGCCCCAAAAACGGTTGGAATTTACTGGTTCTGGTCCGGTTTTTGTAACAATGATTTACATGTTATCTTAACCTCTTTTTATATGTGTTTCAAGATCTCACGTGTATTGCAAGTGTGTGATTGAGTTTCAGGATACCTAGCATGGATGAGGTGTGTATCTAGGTTGACTCCACCCCACTTCTAACAATTACGAAGGACATAGGCCCTCGACATCCCACTACAAAGCTTTTCGAGCAAAACTTTCGTGCCTACATACTCTTTCTCTTTCCCTTCCCTTCATTAAAAATCAACACTCTTTGGTTTCCTTTCTTGCTTACTTAGATCTATGCACTAAAAGATAATTTTTCATTTAGATCTAGTTTTCAAGATTCAAATAGTTTAGATCTAGCAAGTGCTTCATTTTTTACCTTTATTCAAGTAGATCTGGCATAAGAAGGTTTATGTTTCACAAAGCATTATTAAGAAAATTTCTAGCTTGCATAAGGTAGTTTTCCTTTGAAATCTAAAGATTAAATCTTGCATCTAAGTGCATAATCTTATTGGCTACCCAAAAAGCAAGCCAGATCTCAAGGAAAGCTTGCTTTCCTTGGTTATTTTTTGCATCTTTTTGATAGCTTTAACTTAGTATTTTTTACAAAATTTTTGTGTGTTGTCCAAAGACACTTCCAAAGTGTTTTTGGGCACATTTCATTGATAAAAGCCTGCTGGTTTTTAGCAGGTCCATAAAAAAAGAGAATGAAACGTTGCCCAAAAATTGAATTTTGGGCCATCTAGAGCTTCCTAGGAGTTCCCCCTCCTTCCGTAGCTTTTTTTTCCAAAGATTTGTAAGCCCTTGGGTTCATTTTTTATAAGAACCATGTGGAATTTCTAACAGGAATTGTAACTAAGCATAATAAAAATCTTTGGAGTAGGCTCTTCAGAGCCCACTCTCCATCCCCCCAGGAGGGATCCGTGTCGGTGCCATTTTTGATTTTTCATGTTTTTCCTGTTTTAGTTTAGTCCTTTTTGTAGAGTATGAATACTTTGATCTGTGCATTCATTATATCTTATTTGATCAAGAGTAATACAAATACTAATCCCACAACTTCTCGAGTTACTCGAAAGGGGAAAGAGATGCATGGTAGGCTTAATTAAAAAACCTTTGATTTTTAGTTCATTGTGTTAATTTTTGCTTATCTTTTAAAATTAACCCCTCCTTGCTTTCCTGATTGAGGTTCATTTGAACCGAAAGAGATCCTTGGAGGTTTATTTTTCCTTTTTAACAAACAAACACAACCTTTAAAATCCTTAAAATCAACAAGACTCTCTTGTGTATGCCCTGCACCGCTGCGGTTCGACCGAACAGTTGGTTGCATGAAAAACAAAGAGGGTGGCTAGTTAAGATAGATTCACATCTGAATTAACCTCTAAAGGCGAAAATCCAACGCCTCGAATTAATCCATTGCGGGAAAAGTTCATAGAGGAAGCGAGAACAACTAGGTAGTGACCTCGGGATACCGTTAGGCTACACCCTTATTGGTGTAGTGTTGGACACATCTCAGAGACTTCGATCCAGCCCACATATTCTTCGCATGAAACCACATTGGATAGGGTTTTGGACATACTCCGCATACCATCAGGTATATTTGAATTTTGGAGTTCCCTTCCCCCCTAATCTACTTCACGCATTTTCACATCTTAAAATAAAATTACCAAGAGCACTTGCAAAACATATCTTTTAGCAGTTTCAACACCCCTATTTCATTGGTGACTCCATTTAAGACACTGGTCTGTTTTTTGTATCTCTATTAAGTATCTGAATTCTAGTGTCGATTAAAGTAATTGTGTTACCAAAATTTTACTCTCATATGTTGTTGTGCTCCTTATTTTAAATATTATCTCATAAACTATTTGCAAGTATCTTGTTACTTTTTTAAACTCCTAAATATTTCACTCATTCACAAACACACTAAAGCCTTAACAACCTTAGAATTTAATAGGGTCTACCTCTCTTGGGTTCGATTAGGAGTTGGCCTAAATAGAGGAGTCAAGAACAAGATGACATCCTTGACTTGAGACTTTCCCCCAAGGACACACCAAGTGGCTTGAAGATTTCTACCACGTTCTCCCCAGGTGTGTGAAAGGCGACGACAAGTTCTAAAAATAATTCAAAATGATTATCAAAATTAAATGTCTATCTATATGCTTGAAAACCATATTTGGAATATCACAATAATATTAAAAATAATTTCAAACAGAAGTTATTATTATCATTATTAATTAATAATAAATTAACAATATTATTAATTAATAATCTAGTTTTTTTGTTTGTTGGCAAAGTGGTGGAACCCCCTTGACTAGCAAGGTTGCCATTGGCTAAGAAACCACGAACTAGGGGCATCTAAGCCGTCAAAATCACCCAGGGATCGCACCCAACCTGGACCGCACCAACCCTTAACATGGTTGGATTTTTTGGTATCCGACGAGATTAGAACCGGTGACCTTTCAGCTTAGGGGGCGTCTTAACCATACCCCGCCACCAACTATTCTACATCTCGCGGATTAATTAATAATCTAGTTATCATTTAAAAAACAAATACAATAAATTTTTGAAGATGAGGAGGATGCAAACTAGCTCAACCCCTTCCCCAAGTGAGATCACCTGCAACCTAGAAGTCCTTTCACAAACATATGGTTAAAACATAGGTGTTGTTGAAAAAAGGAACTTTAATAAGCATGCAATTAAACTTAAAATGCATGCCACTCCAAGAGATCTAAAACAAGCAAGCAATAAGAGGATAAATCAAACTAGAAAAATCTCTTACCCTACTGGGAGGGAGCTCCCCTTCAAGGCCCACAGTTAACCAACAAAAAGAAAAGACAAATAATACAGATTATAGCTCATAAGCACTTGACAATCACTATCCACACATGAAAAGCATTACACCATAGATCTTGTCTCCAAAATCTTCTTTATGCCAAACGGTAAACAATACAACACAAGCAAGAGCATTCCTTTGGTCCTCTGACCATGAGAAACAATGAGCAAAAGGCTTGCTTAATTAGGAAAAATGAGAGCAAACCCCAAGGGGCGGCAAATTTTCCAAGTGTTGGAGATTTTTGAGAAGATTGGGGGCGTACTAGAGTGAACTAGAGGTGTTAGGCGACACCTCTCATAAGGTAGGTCACCCCCGCCTCTTTCTGTGGCATATATACAACAATAGGTAAGCTCCGTTATGGATAAATGTGCTCCTCCAAGGAGAAATTCACCCCCTCATCGATTTGATTGGAAATGACTTGATTTGATCTTGATTTGGTCTCCAATTAGCCCCAACATCATCCTTAGTTGAACTGGAACATGTCTAGGACAAGTTCCCACTGATTTAGGGATGTGTTTTTTCTCCATATTTTCTCTTCCTCTAAATTTTTATTCACTTTTTTGCTCTTTTCCTTGGGGGTGCTCTGAGTTTGAAAACGAGCACCCCCAGGAAAAAGCGGCTTCTAGACCACACTTTCATAACAATTATAAATTTCTCAATTAAACTATTAAGAAATAACCTAAGTTTGCAGGAAAAAATATTTTTCTTGGAAATTAAAAAAAAACTTAGGGGGACCTAGTGCAATGTTCATATGACTCAAAAAAGTGACTAGCATGGTAATATACATAGACACAGAGACTTTATTAACCTCTTAAGGCCTAACCACTAAGGTGAATACTCCAACTTTGGAGGTTGAGTGAAAAACTCAAAAATTATAAGTCGTTTGTGCAACGGTCGATAATTAACAAGGAAAAAACACTCTAGAGTACCGCATTGTTAGCTAAGTTTCAGTAGGCCAATCGTTTTACAAAATTTCATCATGCTACACCAACTTATTACAATTTCCCCGCAGGGTATGAACATGCAATTTTTTTTAAAAAGGGGCCAAAATAGGCCTTGAAAAGACTTCTGAACCTTTGAGCACTGATAATGAACAAGGGACCTGTTCACAACTTCGACAACTCATTAGAAATCCACCTAAGTGCAACTTAGTGGATAACAGTCCCTAATAAAAATAAATCTACGGTCTTTATTCTAAAACAAACAAAGAATGAATCTATGAGTTAAACGTGAAATGGATTTAAAATCTTACAACAACTTATTGCAATTTAAATTATAACAAGAACTTTAATGCGTCAAACAACATTCACGACAATATGCGGAAATTGATTTAACCATGAAATTGTGAGAGATCAGTGCTAGTGAATATGGAGTGTTCGTGTATGAGGGTTGTTATTGTAGTCTTGGTGAAAGTATTGCAATGTCTAGTTGGTAAGTTTTAAGATTATTAATGCGTTGATTAAGGAGTGGGTAAATTGGGGTTTGGCCCGATAAGTCAAGTTTCTTTGAATTGAGCTCTAGAGTGGTTTTACCAAGTGTCCAACGAGGCAAGGCATAACCTACTTAGAGTAGCCCCTTGACTCTGTGGTAGTCACCCTTTGTGACCTCCCAAATTCTCAAGAAAGTAACTTGCACGGATTTTCCTATTAATCTACTTCCTTTTTGAAGCAACCAAACTGATCAAACAAAGTTGCAGCGACTCGGAGCATATAGGAAGCAAGGCCTTGGTTTGTTTTATTAAATCTAGGTGTGATCTTTATTAACAAGCCACTCATGCCTGGGAATCTCTTTCCCCCTTTCAGGATACTCGGGAGAGCACAACCGGGTTAATTTTAAAATGCTAAAACAAATAACAAAAGGAATTTGTTTTTTAATTATTCCTACCACTAATCTCTTTCCCCTTTCGGGTAACTCGGGAATGCGTGGGGTTAGTATTTCGTTTCTTTGAATCAAAATAAATAACTAAATAAGAAAGAAAACTAAACTAAAGAAAAAGTCAAACTACGAAAAAGTCACATTGACGCAGATCATCCCAGGGGGGATGGGGAGTGGGCTCTTAGGAGCATATTCAAAAGCTTATTTATCTTATTACAATTTTTTGGAGAAATGCACTCTGGTCCTTATAATTTGGATCCAAAGGCTTACAACTTGATAAAAAAAGATTTTTGGTGAAAAGGGGAACTCCGTTGAGCTCTTCATGGTCCATTTTCTCGCGAAGCAGCCAAAGTTTCCTTATCCATTTTGTTAACCTTGCAAAAATCAGCAAGCAAACTTTAGTGGAATATGCCCCAAAACACTTTAAGAGTGCTTTGGAAAAATTTACAAAAATTCATCGAAATTTTTCAAGTAAAAATGAAGCAAAACTAACTGATAAAATGAGCTAGAAAGCTAGTTTCTTAGGGTTTTTGTCTTCTTGTTTAGGATAGCAAACAAATCTTAAGCACTTAATTTGCTAGATATTAGACTAGATCAAACACTAACTTACTACTCAAGCCTTTAGTTATGCAAGATGAATAACTTGAAAAAAGGAAGCTAGCAAACTAGATCTGAACTAAGGAATGATAACACTTTAAAACTTTAACTAGATCTGTAAAGGATGAACAATTAGGATCTTTTTATGAATATGAATTTAAACTCCAGATCTATTACTGCTTTTCAAAAGAACCGAAACTATAAAAGATAGAAAGAAGGGAGAAGGAGAAGTGGGAAGCTTGGAGAAAAGAGGATCCTTGAAGCTTCACTTGTGGGATACCGAGGGACTTTATCTGGAAGAAAATTGTTAGAAGAGAAGATAGATTAAACAAGATCCTCCACACCTCCAGCTAACACAACCTGCACATCCCAACACTTGCAAACAAAGATAAATTCTAGAAGAACATATACTTAGAAATCCTTCTGAAAACATTCATAAACAAATGAAGCATTTGATGAGATCTCTAAACATCCATACTCAATAGATTAAAACAATAAACAAATTGCTTAATCTACCTTGCAAAATTGATGCCAATCCTTCAAGCAAGCTAGGCTAGAGACAAAGCAAACAAATGGATCAAACACAGATTACGTCCATAGAGCTCAATGACAATTCATCCACTCAACAAAGCACCACAGAATTTGACCTCCAAAGTCTCTTTTATTTCTCAGATAAACAACAATTAAAATGAGCAATCTCTTCCCAGAGATTTCCAACTAGGTTCAAAGAGGCAGAGCAATGCTTTATTTATAGCATGAAACAACCCAAGAGGGTGAATTCCTCAACAAGAGTTAACTGATGGTGAATTGGCCAAGTGTGGGAGTGAAGGCGAGCCCTTTGAGTTGATTTAGGATTTAGAAGGGAATGAATTGGATGAGAGGGTGCCACCTCTCAATCAAGAGATGCGCCTTTACCTACATGCCAATACAATTCTTCATTGGATGACACATGCCCATGATGTAAAGCTTGGAGAGAGGGCACATCTTTAACTTGTTGGTGATTCACTACATTCCCAAGATGCTTTCAATTTCATGCTTTTGACCTGCCACCACACCAAATAATCTTTAAACATGATGCCAATCACTCCAAATGACTCGTCTTTAACTTGGCTTACTTTCCAACGTGTCCATTTTATTTCTACATGACCCAATTCGTGAACCATGAAGGGAAGGCGCACTTAATGATTTGCTAGCCTCTTAATCTTCATTAAAAGTGACGCTTTTTTTTTGGTATGAAGTTTCCCTTCATAAGAGACAAGGATGCTATGTCATCCAGCGTGTCAAAACATGTCCCCTTGACTTTTTTTTTATTTGTCCTTTTGTCATTTTGTCACATCATTAGCATTAATTTGACATTTTGATACCCCCTTAGCGAAAAATGGGTCTAAGTGACAATTTAATCACCCGAAGCATATGAAAAGTGGGTTCTAGGGTAAAGAGGATGCTTTGAGTGTAAAAATGAGCATCCCCACGCCAAAATCCGCCTCTGGATCATGCTCTTATTACAATTTGAAAATTACCAATTAAACTATTCAAAAATGGCCTAAGTTTACGGCCCACAGGAAAATTTATTTTTCATGAAACTACAAAAAATCATAAGGGGACCTAGCACATGTCCATATGACTCAATAATAATGTCTAGCACGTTCATATACATTGATACGTGAACTTTAATAACCTTCCAAGGACTAACCATCAAGACAACCATTCCAACTTTGGAGAAAGTAGGTTAAAAACTCGAAAATCATACATTGCTTATTCATCATTGTATAATTACATGGAAAAAAACACCTTGGAATAATTAGCTTGATAACCAAGTCCTAGGAAGCCATTTCTTTAAAAAAACCGTTCTAGTACATTTTTTACAATTGTGCAAGGTATTAACATGTGGTAAAAAAGTGAAAAAGGGCCTTGGAAGGCCTGAATGGACTTCTGAACTATGAATTTGAACAAGTATTTGTTCATCTTTTACGACTCACTTGAAAGTCCAATTGAGTGTAACTCAGGTGGGAACAAAAAACATTGAGCTCGAAGCCTTGCTTAAATTGAAAAAATGCCAAAGGGGGGGCACAATCTTTAATTGGAGTTTAACTGGGGTGAATGAGAGAAGTGAGGGATTTGATTGGAGTTGATTGAGAGTTGAGTGAAGAGGGAGGCACAACCTCTCATGGAGAGATGTGCCCTCTTCCTTGAAGATTTCACCAACCAAACATGAAGTGCCACATGAGCAATGCGCCCCTCACAACTTGGACAAACTCGCCACCTATTGGATTGATGCCAATATCACTCGATTTGATTCCAATCTTCCTCCTATATGATGCTTAGTTCAAGAATTTCGTTTTTTCTGATTAAATGAGTGTTCCGTGTTGGATCTTGATGGAGTTCAGCTTCTGCCAATGACCCTGGCGCCCCCTTTAACCTGTCAAACCAGAGAAAATCAATTGGTAAGACAAACGAACAAGATCTGCCGTATAAAGAAAGTACGAGAAATGAAAAATCATCAAGAAAGAATCACTCCCTGAAACACAACACTTGAGAGCTGGAACAAAGTGAGTTCCCTCACTAATGCTCCTTCCTAAAGCACGCCTCCTTCAACTTGCAAATGGATGGGTACAAAAAAAATACAAGATCTATCCCAAAACACACTCAGTGCAGAAAGATAACAATGCCAGTCATCAAATCATTAACTCATCAACAATACTCCAATGTGTAATCCTAGACAAATCTCTTTATTCAATATTTCAATGCCAGAGCTCATGCTTTACAATGGGGGGATCACCTCTCTTAAATAGTTTGGGAGTGTGTCCACATTTCAACTAACTATCATCCGATAGTTGAGATTAAGACATCTTCAACGGTGGGGATAAAAAATTACAAGATCATTACATGGATCAAATTGACCACTTCAAAGGGGGCACACTTTTGCTCAAGGATGCCTCCCCTAACGTGGAAAAACATAAGATAACATAAGATACATCATGATAATACATCAAATGGGGTCACTAGGGGCTTAATTCACCCTATGCACCATTACAACCTCATAGCATATGATATAACAGTGAAATACATCTATTAGCCAAGTTAAGGGGAGCCCCTTAGGGGACATCCTCACTGGCTGAGCCATAATAAAATAATCCAGACAACAATGCTGGCTGAAACTGCTGAAGAATTGTTTGGGGAGCCAGACTACATCATCTGACAAATTACCAAGCCATTTCCTTGACCCAATTGGCCAAATCAATTTTCTTAGTGATATTCCTAGTTCAATTTCTGGTGGTACATCCTCGAAACTGATAAAAGTTATCATAACTCTGTCTAGGTTGATAACTGGGGAAAACTAACTGCACTGGATGATCCAGAGACAGAAGAATGGTACAAGTGACTACTCATACCCTCTAGAACACTGCAATGCTGTAGGACAACCAAAATCACTGCCATCTGTAATAAAATTTGATCATTTGTCCAATAATAAAGTGATAATAATCATTGATTAGGAGATCCGGGGCTAGAGTCTCAAACTGAAATCGCAGTATTGGTCCTAGGCATGTTTGGAACAAATATAAGCCATGTTTTTTGAGTTACTTCCTTGGGAACAATGTTTGACTTTGTTAATAGGGTTGACCAAGTCAAAGTACCCAAATTTGTGGTGAGATATTGTACCTGTATGATCCTGCATGCATCCAAGATACGAAATGCTCCAATGGTGTATATCAAAACCAAACCTAACTCATGTTATTCTTAATCGTGGTGACAATAATAGCAAGTACGATATACCTATGCTTCTGAAAAAATCCCAGGACCTTCTGGAAGTCTGCTTGTTCATGCCATACTTACAAAGCTTAAACGGTGTGCTAATGCTGGGTGAGGATGGAAAACAAGGCTAGGTAAAGGGGAATGACTTCCGATTGACTTTGACTATGTGATCTTTCTGAATCTAAGTTGCCAGGAAACTTGGGGACGGGGACGGGGACACCACTTTTTGAAACAGGGGACTTGGGTAGGTTAGGGGTACTATATATATATATGAAATAAAAAATTAAATCATTTTTACTAAAATTCAATTTCAACAAGTAACATGCACATTGCTTCAAAGTTCACAAATCATTGATATAAAGTGGAAATTGTCCACATAATCAAGCAGTTAAGTTTATGTTTACGAGTGTAGGTGGTGGCATCGTAATCTAAATGGTTCATAATTTTCTTGTTTATGTTTGTAAGTACTAAGTCAACTATAGAATAAACTATCTTGATCTGCTCATGTAAAATGAATAAACCGTCTTGATCTCCTCATGTAAAATGAATAATTTGTTAGATTAGAAAGACCTTATGAAAATAGTTAATCCTATAACTAATACAATTAGTTAATACTTAACTAATGAATGCATTAAAGAAGCATCTTATAAAAAAGGAACAAAATCCATAATGTATACTATCTGATTTGATAATTTCAATTTGTTGGTGAATATAATCATCGATAATACATTTTAAATTTTAAATGATAAAAATATTTATAGACCAAATAATTTGATTTTATTCAAATAATTCGTGTATTAAACACAAATAAATCTCTTTCTTTAAATGTAATTGGCTCTCTCCAAGTGAAGTCAAATGTCAAATGAGTGTTGCGAAGGCAGGACAAGTCCGCTAGGTGTTAAGAGGGTAGGGGAACACACCTCCATCCCTTCCCTCTTCAGAATGGTAAAAAAATTAAATATATATATATATATATATATATATATATATTTTAAATTTTCAGTGAATGAAGTTTCTTCGGAGTCCCCAAAATCAGGGGACGGGGTCCCCAAACCAAGCAAAGTTTCTGATTTTTTGGCCAAAGGTTTTCAGTACTCAGGGACTTCGATGGGGACTTTAAGAAACGTTTGAGAAGTCTTCAACCCGGTTTTCGAGACGTGGGGACGATACCTGGGACAAGGATGCGAACCCAGCCCCTGGGGACAAGTACCCCTGCAACATAGTTCTGAATGATAACCAATACAGTCAACCAAAGTGACATATACATGACAGATAGCATTAAGGGATGGTGGTGTCTCACAAGTGGATAAAGTTTTGCTTTTGGGTTTGCTTTCCTCAGACTTTAGCAAGTTTTTCTTTGCACTAATTTGCAATATAGATCAACCTTCAAAGGCATGTGCCTTGGAAGCCTTTTGGGCTCTAGTACTGAAAAAGACATAGCCTTTGCAGGCTAGTCTCACCTTGTTTCCGTGTGGGGGCAAATGAGCCGAACACTATACAAAGAGTGAGTGCTCATCCTCTAGCCATTGATCTTCTTTCGACAACTTTCTTTTTTCACATAAGTGTTAAGCCCTTAATGATGACACATTACATCATATAGTGTGGCGCATTACCCCCTATATTGTGGTGCATTACACATTATTTATGTAGGCTTGGGTCTATTAGTGGGTTTATTAGTTGTTATTGTACACCTTTATCTCCTATATATAGGAAGGAGATATTCTCATTTTAGACATCATAGTATTTATCTTGTCTTGTGTACTCAGTACATTGTGTAAGGAGGTTCCTCCCTTGAAGAGGATTGATATTCATCTCTGCTATTCATTTCTTAGGTGTGGATTACTCTCTTATTGTCTATTTCTGCTCTTTTTATGCTATATCTGGGACTTGGTTGCATAACATTTGGTATCATAGCACTTTTCTCGGGACTGGCTTCTGCAAAACGAGTCATCTTGGCACTTTGCTACAAATTTTTTTCTACAAAGATTCAAAGATCGAGGTTGAAAACCCACTTCCAAAACAAGCCGAAATATCCCCAGTAAAAAATCCAGATCTTGATCCATTACAGTTTCAAAGATAATTGCGGAGGAATCTATGGTTTTTGACTTGTCCTACTGCTAGTCAAAAATAGGTGTTGGGAAAAAGGTCATATATGAGGAATCCGAGATCCAAATGGAGTGAGACCAATTGCATCTGAAAGAAGACGGACCAGTGTATTTGTGGTAGAAGTTTCAGATACAGAAACAGAACAGTGGACATGTGGCATACAGTACAAGTGCGCTCTTCTGGATAGGCCGAAAATAAGAAGCTTTTGTATATTTGCAATAACTTTTTGTTGGCTCATCCAAATTAGGTCAGACCTGCGACATTGAAAAGATGACAAATCAAGGTACTACAGGCCGAAGTTTCAGACTCAGGATTCACACTTCAAATTTTACCTCAGTTAAAAGTCGGCCCTAAAATAGTCTTCCATTCAGGGTTTGAAAAAGGTACGCCATTTTTCATTTGAATAGCTTTTAGGAGAAGGATATATTTGTGGTAAACCCTAGGGTGTGATATTGTTAAAAATGCCACAAAAGGAATTGGAAAGAATCACACTCCACTCAAACCCCCAGAGAATTCATCCTCGACATACGAGGAAATGGAAGACATTTCTTTTAGAGTGTCCAAGTTGGAAGATATGATTAAAGGAAATGTGAAAATTGATGACTTTGCTAAATTGGAAAAGAAGATGGCTACTAAAGAGCATCTCAAAGGGATGGCTAGTAAAGAAGATCTCAAAGGGATGGCTAGTAAAGAAGATCTTCAAGACTTGAAGGAGTTTATCAAGGATATCAAACATAACTTTATTCCTCAATTATCTACTCAAGAAGAGGATAAGGAGGAAAACGATGACTTATTCCAGTCATGTTTGGAGAAAATTGAAAAACAATTGGAGAGTAGGAAGTTGGAGTCCTCAAAAATCGATGATTCACTACAACATCATGGGTTCAATTCAGGTCCAAGAAACTACTTTATCCCCAAGATTGACATGAGAAAGTTTGATGGCAAGGATCCAATCACATGGATTTTTTCGATGGAGCAATTTTTGATCTACACCAGGTGCCCACCATGCAAAAGGTAACTATTGCATCCTTGTATTTAGAACCTGATCAGTTTGTATGGTACCAATGGCTTTGTGATCGTAAAAAGGAGTCTATTATCTCTTGGTCTATATTCATAGAAGAATTGATTGTACATTATGGGGATATAAATAGCAACACCTTCTTCAGTCAGTTGGTAAATCTCAAGCAAAAAGGTTCAATTACAGATCACATCAAACAATTTTAGCAGCTATGTCTCAGAGTGAAGAATATTACAGAAGATAATTTGTTAGATCTCTTTATTGGAACTTTGAAAGATAACATTCAACATGAGGTGCGTCTCTTTGAATCATCATCGCTAGAGAAGGTTTTCATGATGGCAAGGAAGGTTGAAAATAAAAATATGGCAATGACTACTAGAAAGGCCTTCCCCGACACATATAGAAAATAATGTTCCTTCTACTAAACCACCACAAAGGTTGACACCCCAACAACTAGATGAAAGAAGAGCAAAAGGATTATGCTTTAATTGTGACAGCAAGTATAGTAAGGGACATAAGTGCAACGAAAATAAATTATTCTACATAGATTGTGAAGAGGAAGAACCAAAAGAAGAGGAAGTATCTCAAGAAGAGGTGACTTCAAAAGAAACAGAAGAGGCTACGTCAGAAGAAATTATTCCCACCATATCTTGTCATGCATTGGCTGGAATTAGCACTAAAACTCTCAAGATAGAAGGATACATCAAAAAGAAGAAGGTAACAGTGTTGATTGATTCTGGTAGTACTCATAATTTCATTCACTGTAAATTAGCCAAAGTTCTTAATTGCTTTGTTTGTCCTGCACCAAAATTTCAAGTAATGATTGCAGATGGAGGAACTATAAATTGCTCAGGGAAATGCCATAATATCAATCTGGCTATGGGGGAATATGTATTGAATAGTCCAATGATTGCTCAATGCTATCCCAATGGGCGGTGCTGATGTTGTCTTGGGTGTCCAATGGTTACAATCATTAGGAACAGTGGCTTTTAATTTTCAAAAACTTTTCAAGAAATTTTCATGGGAAGGTAAAGAATATGAGTTAAATGGTATCACAGGAAAACCAAGCAAGATGATAAGCTCTAATGGTATGACAAAGTTGTTAAAAAAGGGACATCAAGGTATAGTTGCACAATTATGCTCATTAGATGTTCAAACCTTTAAATTCCCTATCTCCCCAGATCTCCAAAGGGCCATTAATAAGCATTCCAAGGTATTTGAAGATATTCCCAAAGGTCTTCCACCTATTTGTGACTTTCATGCTATCCACTTAATTCTAGGCAGTGTTCCTCCTAACATCAGACCTTACCGATATCCCTATAGCCAAAAGAGTGAATTGAGCGTATGGTGGATGAAATGTTAGAGACTGGCATAATTAGGCCTAGCCAAAGTTCTTACTCTGCACCAGTGGTAATGGTATGCAAGCCAGATGAATCATGGCGTATGTGTCCTGATTATAGAGAGCTCAACAAGATCACCATTAAAGATAAGTTTCCCATTCCCGTCATTGATGAATTGTTAGATGAATTACATGGAGTAGTTGTCTTCACAAAGTTGGATCTTCGTTCCGGGTATCATCAGATTCGAATGAAGGATGAAGACATCCCCAAAACAACATTCAGAACTCATGTAGGTCACTATGAATTTTTGGTCATGCCATTTGGTGTAACAAATGCACCTTCCACATTTCAAGGTTTGATGAATTCTATTGTCAAGCCTTTCCTTAGAAAATTTGTGTTGGTATTCTTTGATGATATACTAATCTATAGCAAGTCTTGGGAAGAACATGTTCAACATGTTGACAGGGTACTACAACTACTAAAGGAGAAAGCACTGTATGCAAAACCCTCAAAATGTTTCTTTGGGATTAAGGAGGTAGAGTATTTGGGTCATATTGTATCTCATGAAGGTGTCAAGGTAGACCCTAAAAAAATTAAATCCATGATGGACTGGCTGATTCCCAAAACCCTAAAGAATCTTCGAGGATTCTTAGGTTTGACAGGGTACTACCGCAAGTTTGTTCGGAACTATGGAAGAATAACAACTCCTCTAACATCATTATTGAAGAAAGATGCATTTTCTTGGACTCCAGAGGCAACTCAAGCCTTTCAACAACTCAAAGAGGCCCAAGCCTTTCAACAACTCAAAGAGGCCATGTGTAAAGCTCTTGTTTTGGCAACACTAGCTTTCACAAAAACCTTTATTGTGGAGTGTGATGCTTTAGGAAATGGAATTGGAGTTTTACTAATGCAAGAAGGACACCCTGTTTCCTTCACAAGTCATTCGATCAAGGGAAAGAACTTAAAAAAGCCCATTTATGAGAAGGAAATGTTGGCAATACTACATGCCTTGAAGCAATGGCACCCCTACCTTATAGGGAGACATTTCAAGGTTAAAACTGATCATGATAGCCTTAAATACTTCTTGGAACAAAGGCTATCTTTAGAAGAGCAACAAAAATGGCTAATGAAGATGTTGGGATATGACTTTGAAATCATCTACAAAAAGGGGAAGCAAAATGTTGTCGTAGATGCACTCTCTAGGAAAGATGAGGATGTTGAAGCATTACTCTATGCTATTTCAATCATCCAACCAGATTGGATAGACGAAGCAATGGACGAATGGAAAAATGACGAAAAAATATGGACATTTATTCAAAAGCTGCAGCAAGATCCCAGTGCCTCTAATACATTTAGGTGGAAAGATGACTTGGTATGGTACAAGGATCGCTTATATCTTGGTAAGAGTTCCCAGCTCGAGCAAAAGGTACTATCTGAATTCCACTCTTCACCGATAGGAGGGCACTCAGTGTTCTTAAAAACCTACCACAAGGTAAATAAAGTTTTCTTTGGGATGGTCTTAAAACTGACGTTCAAAAATTTGTGGCAGAATGTTTGGTTTACCAACAAAATAAAGTGGAAACAATTAAGACCCCTGTTCTCCTACAACCACTTTCCATTCCAAGCCAAAAGTGGACAGAGGTCTCGATGGATTTTATCACAGGTTTACCAAAGTCTGAAGGAAAGAGTGTTATCATGGTGGTTGTTGATAGACTTACTAAATATGCACACGTCTATGCACTATCGCACCCCTTCAAAGAAAGCACGGTTGCCAATTCTTTTATGGAGACAGTACAAAAAGTACATGGTACTCCAAATATTATAGTAAGTGATAGGGATCCCATTTTCACTGGAAATTTTTGGACCGAATTATTTTCTTGTTTGGGTACTCAATTGGCTCATAGCTCATCTTATCACCCTCAATCTAATGGAAAAAAAGAGATAGTAAACAAATGTTTGGAAGGGTATCTTCGATGTTTTGCAGCTGATAAACAAACAGAATGGGTCAAGTGGTTACCCTTGGTAGAATGGTGGTATAATACTTCCTTCCATACATCATAAAAAATGACCCCATTTATGGCACTGTATGGCTACCATCCACCATCCATCACATCTTCACTAAGAGACTCTAAGGTTCAAGCAGTGGAAGACCACATGGAGCATCAACAACATGTTCTTCAACTCTTAAAGGACAACCTGAATTTGGCACAAAATCGAATGAAACAAGAAGCAGATCAACACCGTAGTGAACGGAGCTTTAATGTTGGGGATTGGGTGTTTTTAAGACTACAACCATACGCACAGATGTCCCTGAAGAACACCAAGAAGGATAATAAATTATCACCTAAATACTACGGTCCTTACAAGGTGTTACAAAAGATTGGTAGTATGGCCTACAAATTGGAACTACCTGCATCTTCACGAGCCCATCCAGTTTTCCATGTTTACCTTTTAAAGAAGGTAATCGGTGTCAAGCTACCAGTTCAAATGATGTTACCGAAACTTGATGAAGAAGGAAAAATCATCTTGGAGCCTGAAGAAATTATTGAAATACGGACTAGACAGCTTTGAAATCGATCAATGCCAGAGTATCTCATTAAATGGAAGAACTTACCCAAAGAAGATTCAACATGGGAAGATGAATCCTTTATACAACGACATTCCGAACTACTTCAACGTTGAGGACAACACTTTTTGAAGGGGAAGGGCATGTTAAGCCCTTAATGATGACACATTACACCGTATAGTGTGGCGCATTACCCCCTATATTGTGGTGCATAACATATTATTTATGTAGACTTGGGTCTATTAGTGGGTCTATTAGTTGTTATTGTACACCTTTATCTTCTATATATAGGAAGGAGATATTCTCATTTTAGACATCATAGTATCTTATCTTGTCTTGTGTACTCAGTACATTGTTTAATGAGCTTCCTCCCTCAAAGAGGATTGATATTTATCTCTTCTATTCATCTCTTAGGCATGGATTATTCTCTTATTGTCTATTTCTACTCTTTTTATGCTATATTGGGACTTGGTTGCATAACAATAAGATAGTAGCCAACCTACAAGAGAAGGTGCCTTGGAAAGCCTTTCGGGCTCCAGTAAATGACTACGGCCTAACCCCGCTACCAACGAGCAATCCATAGCCCCGACAGGTTTGCCTCTCCCTGCTGTCCTTGTGTAGGGAAGATGCGCCTTACATTAATACAAAGAATGAATGCTCAACCCCTTGGCCACTGCCTACCTTTTAAACATTTATACTTAGCATCATTTAGATATAGATTTTATGCGTTCTAATGCTTTAGTGTTTAGCAACACTGTTTGGTAGAGCACTTGTTTTGAGAACTAAAGGAGAACTTCTTGGTGAACCCAGCCACACTGGCCAAGCCACATACTTCATAGCCAAAGACACATAACAACATGGAGTCTATCATGCACAGGGGTCAAGATGGGGAAAAGATCTTCAATCTCACAAGTCTCAATCAGTCAAAGTCATGGGATGAAATTCAACAACGGATGAACTAGATATACGGGGGAAAATGATACATGGAGCTAACAAAGCACTAAGGTTTACTATTTATACAAGCATGGCATGAGCAACAGCCTTCAACATCAAATCCTTTGATTAGTCTTAGCACAAGTTCAAGTATTAGTTCATATATAAGCATAAGTCACCATAATCATCCTAACAAGATAAGCATAGGTGTTTGATATACATCACCGAACAAAATCAACCTATAGAAGCATATACCTGATCTCACCCTGTATACCTGTCTCCAACTGATAGGGCTCCCCTGTTACTGTGTGTACCACATTTGATCTGCTACTCTGCTCAAATGAACTAGGTCATCACTGAAATCATCTCAATGGACCAATGAATCTCAGTCCTGGCAAGGAAACTCTGTTGAACAAGGCTTTGAAATGGCTAAGGTTGTAATGATCCATGCTAAAACCCCATGTGAAAAATAGCTTGAAATAGAATAAGAGATAAATCTGCATGCTGCATCATGGTAGCCCAACTGCAAATGTATATGTGATAATAATATTGATGATGAATATTTAAAATGTTCAAGCTTTTTTCGCTCACTTGAAAGTCCAACTAAGTACAACTTAGCTGGTAATAGGGAGTACCCTAAACAACCCAATATTACAATGTTGCCAAAAATAAAATCTCTAGCCAAAGATCACCAGAAGCTTCCAAAATTTCCACAGCCTTAGAGCATATTGCATACAAAATATTCAAAGAGTTCCTACAAGTATAGTGCTTAACAAACTGTCCTAATAAAACTATGCATTAGAAATACATATGAGCATAACATGATTAAGTAAAAACATGGGCACTATGGCCTTCATCCATAGACAGTTCATCCTAGAATCGCACCTGAGCCTAGGTACTGGGGCCTTCAAGTCTCCCCATAATGGTTTGTTGAACTATCTCCTTCGATTTCTTTTGTATCCTTGCCATGCCCAACTCGAGACTAATTCCATTGAGTGAATCCCAATATCATGTTGAAATGCATTTCTGTCTTTGACTAGCTGCTCAATCCTTTTTCCTTAGTTATTGACCTTAGTTTCTTACCCATCATAATTTTGATCCTGGTGCTCTATTTGATTATTAATTTGGTGTATGGCTTGTTTCAACTTTTCCATCTGATTATGCATCCTTCTCAGAATATTTTTAATGTCCCTTATCTCACTTTGGGTATCATCAACATCCATCTCTCTGTTTGTGAGATGAGCCATATCTGCACCTATTCGATTTAGAAAGGATGCATTGTTCCCAGCAAAGGGAATAAGGTAATCTAATAGATATTATATGGAGGGAAAGGAGCGTGAACTGCTCCCCTCCAGAAGTAATTGAACCGACAGACAAAGGTGCCCAACATAATCTGTATTGAACCAATAGACGTAGTTGCCCAACAAAATCTTTCTTAACAATCAAAGAGCCATGCATAGAGAGCTTACCGGTTACGGTCTCATGATGAAAAAGCTTGTACCCTTGTGTCAATTATCCACCCCTTGAAACAACTTTAACCAAACTTGAATCTGCAACATCACAGACTATCCCACATGCACTGATTGGAACAGAGACAAGAGCCATATTAAGTTTCTCTGCGAAGGGAAACATGCAATGGTATTGCCCATGGCACAAAAAGAAGAGGACTTCTTCTTGCTTGATGTAAATTCGAAATGACTTTGAACTTACTGTATGGTACCTCGTTGGCAGTTGGTGGCCATGTGTTCTATGCCTCCAAGGCTTAATTAATACAATTTTTCTTTTTAAACAAGTTTATTTTTATCCTCTTTTGGTCTAGGGCATCCATTGTCATTTTGGGTGGCCACAATTAAAACTTTAGGGGAATAGAACCTGAATGGGGAGGATAACACTCCATCCCACGACCACTCGAGCTAGACCCAGACCACTCGGGCTAGACCCAATTCACCGTGCAAAATTTTTACCATGGTGTGTGTTGTCCAACGATTGCACACCAGCAGCATAAATCAATTGAAAGCTGTCTCCTCACTTAGGAAAGTGGGAGAGGTGTGACCTTGGGGGCAAGCACAGAGCCAGGTACTGTCACCTACTCCTAGCTCCTCCGTTTAGGCTAACTCCTAACAAAGCCAAGGGGGGTAGTCCCTACAAAAGAGTTTACTAAGGCTCTTAAGGTTGTTAAAGTGTTTTTAGGTTACGGATGCAAATAGGTGTTGTTTAGGAGTTTATTGTGATTAGAAGTGTTTGTTTATCAAGAGAATGATGATTAATCAGAAGCAATCCACGTTGCTAACAAGAGATTACATAGATAAGCAAATATTCCAGACTCTTAACTAAGCATTCAAATATAACATTTGAAATGAACCATAGACAGTTGATCAATATAGAAAATTACTCAGATATAACAAAGGACCAGTGCCTTATAGAGTCAAATAAATGCGTGAATAAAAGTCTAGGAATTAAGCTAGTGAGTATTAGATTTTGCGAGTGCTCTTGGTAGGTTTTTAAAAGTTTTTAATGGTGGTCTTGCTTAAGGTAGCTTGAAGGTTTTATTAAGTTAATTAATTAGACTCTCCGACAGAGAGCGCTCTTGACCTTGTCTTATGACAGAGGTTCAAGAGTCTTATCTAATCTAGATGAGACTAATGCAAGGATTGTGCAAACTAAGGATGCTCTCCGATAGAGTGCTGTTGACTTGTGTTTCTGCAAGTTCAAGAGTCTTACTTAAGAGTTAATTGATTAAACAATGTGAACAAAAAGCAAAGATGATTTATTAAACTCTCCGACATAGAGCACTCTTGATCCACCTTAGGGTGCGATTCAAGAGATTTAAGCAGTTGATTTACTTAGAAAGATAAACAATTTAAAAATAGAGTAATCAACTTAATTAATGAATTAGATGTAATGGATTAACAATTAGTATTCTAAGAATAAGATGCAAATAATGATGAAGACAAGCAAATCTAACCTAAGCATAGACAACTAAACACAACAGAAGCCTCCCCAAATGGGGGAGGATGAGAGTGGGGACTTAAAAATCTCACTCAAACAAAAGTACTTTATTGAAATTATTACAATTTGCCTTTACGAATTTAATCCTTGAAAGGGCTTTTCAAATAAAAGCGTACAACTTTACTATCATTAAAATTTGCGTAAAAAAGGAGAGTGATTTACTTTTACTTGAAACTTTTCTCAAAACTTTTCTCGAACTTTGCAAAAAGGGAAAATAAGAAGTTTGAATGAGAGCAAAAGAGTAAGGCAAAGAAAGCTGAAAATAAGAAGAAAATGATAGGAAGAAGGAAGGAAAACAAAGAGAAGGTCAAAGACAAGAAAATGGAAGAATATGGCAGCCAACTATGAGGCCAAAGGAGTATAAAAAATGATGAAAATGGGGCAGCGATGAAGAAGGAAGATGACTGTCATAAAAATAAAAAAACAGGACAGTGAACAAAAAGGGGAAGAAAAGGCCAAAAACAAGATGGAAGAAGGCCCAAAAACTAGGGCAAAAAGAGGCATAAACTAGGGCACACTAGGGCTGTCCAAAAAGAAGAAAAGGAGTGGCAAAAAGAGTAAAACGAGGCAGCGATGAAGAAAAGATAAGAAAGGGCAAAACCAAGCAAGGAGGAAAAGGCTAGCAAGCAAGAAAAACAAGGGGATCAAGGAGCAAAGAGAGAACTAGAAGAGGGAAGTTCGGTAACTAAGAAAGTATTTGAAATTATGGATGGAACCCAAGAGAGAGAGCCTGACTCCCAGCTTTCTTTTTGTATTTGAAGAAGAAGATCTTTGTAGGTCCTGCAATGAAAGTGTTAGATTAAAAAGGTTGCTTGAAGCCTGGGATAGAAGCAGCTGAGTTCACACCCTTCTTCAACCTGTGAAGCCTGAAAAACACACTACAACTCAACACAAAACGTGAGATCAAAATACATGCTAGTATGCTAAGAAAATTGAATCATGATCAACATTACGTATATACTGATTACTCATGTCCATCAAAACACTAATCTACTTCGCATAAACAATCAAGTTGAACTACAAATGATTGTTCTACTGTGCCAACAATGGCCCTCTTGAGTTAACAAATAAACAATTTAATCTCACATAAGCATTAAAGAAATAGGGGTTAGAGACAATATCACCTCAACCAATTGCAAAAAACTACCACATCCAAGAGCTCATGGACCTCCAAAGTCTGATCGTTATTAACAAATTAAAGCAAATGCTTGATACAATTTTCTCAGAGTAACTCTGCTACAAAAGTCCATCCTAATAGAGCTGAAGGAGCCTCTATTTACACAATGAGAGAGTGCTAAAACCCTAAAACCAAACCTCATAACCTAACTAGCCTGGCCACCTAACAGAGAAGCCAAACCTAAGACAGAGAGCTGGGAGTGAGGGGAGGCCTCCACCTGGGCAAGGCGCCCCCACTCCAACCCTGATCACTGCAAACAACCCTAAATTGAGGCCACACGTGTGGAAGGCGCCTTTAGGAGAGAGAGGGGCGTGAGCTTTAGGAGAGACGCCTGGGATGTTGGTAAACCACTTTTTAGGTTTGGATGGAGCCTCTGCTAGGTCTGGATGGAGTCTCTGTTAGGTTTGGGAAGGCCACTGATGGTGCAAGCCTCAGTCTTTACCTCGATCAAATCATCAGACCAATGAGTGCTCTCCATCTCATTCTTTAGCTGGAGATGACCAGTCTGCTAATTGAATATAAATTAATTGCTCACTTAATGCTGACTGAAGCTGAGTTATGACAACTCCAAACATCATAAATGCCCAATGAGATGTCATTTAGCCTTTTATTTTGCCGAATTTGGATTAATTTAGAGAGTTTTAATTTTCTCCAAAATAATCATTTTTTAATAAAAATCATTTTTTTCCTCAAAACTGACTTTTTTGAGAAAAAAGGCATTATGTGTCCTATTGATGATCCGAAAGTTGGCTCTGATTGGCTAGTCGATCAAGAATGATTTTTGGCTTAAGGTTAGAGCCTTCAATCACTGAATTCGGAGTCCGGATGACCGACTTATTACAAATGGGGTTTTTCCATTTAATTTATGGAAAAATTAACCCAAAAAACTTAGGAAAATAATAAAAAAATTTAAAAATTTAAAAAATAATTTTTCACTGTTCGAAAAAGATTTTTTCGAATTTTTTTTATATGTCCAGATGACTTAGGACATGACCGTGTTCTACCTAAATAATGCCTAGTAGGTGTATAACACTCAGTTGGGCTCTAATAACCTCCCAAGGCCCAGAATTCAACATCAGGCATTCCAGCTTTGGAGGAAGCGAGAGAAAACCTCGTCAATTATATTCCGTTGAAGGCAAAGTATAATTGTGAAGGGCAAAAAACTCCCTGGAATACCTTATTTGAGATTCTACGCCTCAGGAGACCGAACCACTCAAAAATACCCTACTAGCACATTTTATTACAAACCCCGCGGGGCCATGGTCAAAATTATTCAAATAAAAAACTGGCTAGCCAATATTGGCTAGACATGAAGACGGATCAACTAATACACTGGAATCAGACTTTGAACAAGTCTGTCAACCGGCGGCTCCTCAGGTAACCCAACTATGGTACAAAAAAGTTGGTAACAGTGTGCTAGTGATGTAAAAGCATGAATGAAAAGGAAACAAAATAATATAAAACCCATTGAAAGGTTGCTAAGGAGTAACAAGTGGGATATGGTACTAGAAGAGAGGAAGAAAAGGGTCCAAGTGAATAAAATCATTGAGGTATAGCTCCCACATGTCTCATCCCAAGTTTCCCAACCTTTGACTTCATGCATCTAAAGCAAGTATGCGATGTTCTCTTGGGAAGCATGTATGCTTCATGTAGAGAAGTGTATGCGTGGATTTCTTTGGGGAGCTTCTTCTTTTCTTCCATTGGTTATTCCATGTGAATTTGTTCCCCAATGATGGTGTAAACTTGTATGGTTTCCATGCTTGCAACCTACATAAAAATCCCGTAAGCATGAGGTATATTAGAGCTTGTGATAGGCTAGGAAATTTGTTGTTTCTAAGAGAGGAAATGGGTTGGTTATGAATTGAAGAGCCATGTATGCAATGCCGACATATATTGGAGCAATTTACAAACTTTCAACCTTGTGCATCTGTGAATAATTATTCATAATGGAACCAATATCTACCACCTCAAGATTCCCAAAGGGAAATCAATGGATGATATTCACTCTGTTTGTACTAGAGCACTAGAGGGGAGGTATTTCTTGAGGGACTATTTAGTATAGAGGGGAAAGTTATGACTTTGTGTTGTGTTTGATTGAGAGGAAGAAGATTCATAGTGATTGAACAATGGGTAATATGCTTGGAGGAGTTGTATTGAACGGTAGGGTGGCATGTATCTAGTTCTATCTGATTTCTTTAGCATTGTGGGTTTGGTTTAGTGATATTATAGCCTTATATTTCTTTCTTTGCCTTCGTGGTCCCATAACCCAATTTGTTGGGAAGTGACTCAGTCCTCTTCAACCGATTTGGTGTCGACAAATTCACAAGTAAAGATAAGTAGTTATCTCTATTTCTATGTGAAATGTCTCTATATGCATTTTTGTTAGTTGATTTCCTTGAAATCGATTGGATAATATAAATGTAATCATCCATATTTGTTTTGCATATCTATATATAAATATACTTTAATATGCCTGAATTTTGTTCAATTGATCATGTCATGGAAATTCTATTCATAAGTTTGTTTATGATTTTTACATGTGTTTCCCTTGAAATTCCACGTCTGTAGCAACGGATCTTAACAGTGATGCAGCCGTATGCTTCGATACGACGCCCATACGGTGGTCGTACAATGTTACTCAACTTTTTTTATTAACTTGTAAACCCTCGTTAAACTTGATTTCTTGCTCAGAGTCTTAGCCAGGCTCTGATACCATTTTAGTTTTCTTAGATCCAGATTCGGTTAACTGTCGCAAATAATTTATTTAAAATTATTACCAGAAAACACATTGAGTCTTAACAAATCACTCAGCGAAAAAACATAGGAAATTGTTCAACACATTTGACACTTGGATTTACCCTGAAAAACCAGCAAACAAATGATTTTTATTAACTATAAAAATCCTGGGTTTTCGTTATGTGATAATGGCCCACTGAGGAATACAATAACTGAATGCTAGCATTCAAACGTCAAGATCTGTCCTTCGATCTTGCTGGTTGCTAACCCTTGGCTGCTCCTTGCTCCTTTCCTCTGACCCTACCTTGACAGTTGCACTCTTGGTTGGAATTCCTTCTCCACCCACTCAATGAGATCTCACTCACTCATTCTATGTGACTGATGTGTGTGTCCTCTGTTGACACTGAGAGGGGGGGGTGAATCAGTGTGAAGCCAAATTTTAAACCTTTCTTAGCTTATCACGGTTAGCTACCAATTCAGCAATCCATTACTCTACCATAATCATTTCATAAACATTATTCACATATCATAAGCATTTCATAAGAACACAACACAATATAATTTTGTAATCTTTTTGTATTATTTTTGGTCCGGCTACAACCGTTAGGCAAAATCAGCACCTACTGATACATAGAGCACCTACTCTTTATCCAGGACCCTGCCTGGTTTTCTTAGACCCTGCTAAGAAGGGTTTGAGGATCCTAACCTCAAAAGAAAGACAAGCTTGCTTTTACATTGAGGCTTACTGTCACATCAACTCATCAATCTGAAGTCACATTGACCCTGCTGTAACACTGCTCATCATTCATCTACTGCTGCTCAACACTGCTGCAATAGTCTTCTCAATCTTCTTTGTTCATCATCTTCTGGTCAACACTATTCATCACTGCTGGTCATCAAAGGTCTGTTCATCAACACTACTGCTGGCCATTCATTCTTCACTCATCACTATCATGTCATGGATGTACTGCTGTGTATGTAACTCCTCAAGAGTGTGTAGATTTGTTGCTGCACAAGTGAACCAAAGCCAATTCTGTGGTGTCCTTTGTCAAACTGTCATCTAGCTACTGCCTTCAAATCATTGCCAAGCCAATTAACTCTATCAAAGTTCATACAACACCACTGCTTACATAGGTGTAGGCATCATATGGATTTACTTCACACATCACAGAAGTGAACAGTGTATCAATTTGCAAACTGTGTCATCCTTGTGTTGTGTATTTGCCGAGGAGAAGTCTACTGTTTGCTGGTTTATTTGCTGGGCTGTTTCATTATCAACAAGTGCTGCTACTGTACTTAGTCTAATGAGGATTAATCTTCAAGACCATTTCAGGATTTGTCCTTCACTTCATCATTTAGACCGCTAAGTATCTCTTCTCTGTCTTGGTCACTGCTTATTAATCTATGCTGATCATTCTATGCTAGCTGCTACAACTCTAGGTGACAATTCTGAAGACTCTCACCATCATCAACATAGAACAACAAGACAAGGTTTGAAACATCATAGGTTATGCATTCCAGTGTTCAAGGCACTATCATATCATCATCAAGGCATAGACAAAACAACTTATCTCATCAAGAAGATTTGCTTCAACAACAAGGTCTGTCAATCATCAATGTCCATCATATCATAGTAAGTCTGTCAATACTGTATCATGCCCCAAAACTTATTCACTTTGTTATTAGCCTTCCTAGGCTTACCATTCTGTCAATGCACTTCTCAATCTTGTGATTAATACTTCTGTCAATATACTTCTTAGATCAATGAGATTTGAGATAGATTCGATACATATACAACCCCAGTAAACACAATCTCTTTTGGAATAGTGACAGAATAACATACCAGGGTTTTCATAACATCTTGATAATGCCAACTTTGAATTTGTATGGGCAGATTAGTTTGTAATGAACTACTTTATTTATCAAGCCAAAGAGATACAACATTTTCCAGAACTACTTCATACCTGAGATACTTCTTGCAGCAACATTTCTTTCACAGAGATATATTTCTGTCAAGTTGATCTTGGTTATGATTGCCTTCAACTCAGTCTTCATCAAGGCCTTTGATCATCATTTAATGAATGGACTGTGAGCTAAGAAAACTCGGATCTGATATACTACTTCTCCACCGACTTTTCTCAGTAGGTTTTCCTCAGTGAGGACTGTCAAACTTGCTCTGCCATCTTGTCATTACTACAAGGCTTGGGATTTGAAAATTTGTGACTGAACCTAACAGCTGCAACCATTGTTCCTTCACCAAATTTTTTGCCTTAAGACAGCGAAGAATACACAGTCTAATCACCACTGAGCTCACACATGTTTCTCACATTCATTAGTTGATTCAGGATTGTGTAAATCCTAGTCACTGAATTTATTTGCTGCCAGCTGTCAAACTCAAAAATTGGCATCAAAACTAAAGACCAACCCCAGGAAGGAATTCGGATCTGCTGATATAAAATGAAAAGATTAAAATTAGGGCTTCTCTGCTGCTCGAAATCAGTCACACATCTTCCTCAGTCAAGAATGTCACCAAAATTTTGATATGCTGCTGCTGCAATTTTGGACTGTGGAAACCCTCCAACAGTCAAATTGCCTAAGTCCAAAAACGGACTGTTCTCTCTCTTGAAAACTTCTCAGCAATTACTAACAAGATGTTTCTAAAAAAAACTTCGACTGCCTCTGCTCCCAAAAATTTCCTCGGCTGCCTCATAAAATTGCAGAGCTCTCCACAAAATATCTCACCTAAAAGAGGTCGTTGAAAGGGTATTTATACCCATTTTGCACCAGCCGACCTGCTCTTTTAATTTATTTTATCAATAAAAAAAAAACTTGAGCCGACATACAAGAAATTTTTTTATGGAGCCGACTTCAAACATTTTTGTTTATTTTATTTGGACTGGGCCGACATGTAGAAGATTTTATTTTTTATTTTAATTTAGTTTTGTTTGGGGCCGACCTCAGTATCACAAACAGAACAGCAAACTGGCTTGAAAAACTTCATCTGTTAATTTTTCACTTGCATCTTCAGGCAGGCTGTAATCATTTCTGTTGTATCGATTCCTTGGTTTCTTACAATATTTTTTCTGCCATGTACTTTCTGCAGGCCTTCGCAATCTCTGGTTTTCCACAACTTTACAGTTGATCACAAACATGGGCCGGTACTGAGTTACATATATTTCATGCCAATTTGGTCAATTTGGTCAATTTGGTCCTCGGCATTGGAGGAGCGGGGCTCTTCAGAATCCATTGTAGTCCACCAATTTCTCAATGAATCCTCTTGTAATTTCTAACATAACTCAGATCAAGAACTAGTGAATGTGAATTCACTGAATCTTCATGGCTCAACAATGCTTCATCAAGACATCTTAGGGCTCTTTCCAATAATCCATTGATTCTATAAATATAAGGGCAAGGGCTTCTCTATCATTCATAAGGCTTTAAGACCATCTCCAGAGGCCACTGCAAGACCTCGTTGGCATCAATGACAATTTCATCAATGTTACTCAACTTTTTTTATTAACTTGTAAACCCCCGTTAAACTTGATTTCTTGCTCAGAGTCTTAGCCAGGCTCTGATACCATTTTAGTTTTCTTAGATCCAGATTCGGTCAACTGTCGCAAATAATTTACTTAAAATTATTACCAGAAAACACATTGAGTCTTAACAAATCACTCCGCGAAAAAACATAGGAAATCGTTCAACACATTTGACACTTGGATTTACCCTGAAAAACCAGCAAACAAATGATTTTTATTAACTATAAAAATCCTGGGTTTTCGTTATGTGATAATGGCCCACTGAGGAATACAATAACTGAATGCTAGCATTCAAACGTCAAGATCTGTCCTTCGATCTTGCTGGTTGCTAACCCTTGGCTGCTCCTTGCTCCTTTCCTCTGACCCTGCCTTGACAGTTGCACTCTTGGTTGGAATTCCTTCTCCACCCACTCAATGAGATCTCACTCACTCATTCTATGTGATTGATGTGTGTGTCCTCCTCTCCTTAGGCTTCCTTTTATATTATTACAGTGACTAAAATACCATGGGCCCTCTAGATGTCCTAGGTGATTTTAGATCACTTGAGATCAATGGCTACGAATTAATCTCTCGTTGACACAACTTAAGTCACCTTTTAGCCATTATAACATAAAAGTCACTTTCCTTCTCAAGAAGTCTCGTAGAGAGGTCTTGTGGACGACTCCTACAAGCCTGACACCTGGCCTATGCAGAAGTACCTGTCTAAGCTACAAAAACCAACACGCCCATGCTTTAACATTTATGGACATTGATTGTCCATCATTGGAGAAGATGGTTTATGCATTGATGTCAGTATACGAGTTGGACATAGTGTACAAAGATCTACCTGAAATAAGTATACCAGCTCAATGTTGTGTGGTTAGAGTAGATACACATTCCTACTCCATTTGAATTAAGGTTTATGGCATGGTAGATAATGGTGCTAATACAAACATACCTCTACTACCTTCTAGGATGAACTTGGTTGTCCTCTACTTAGCACACTAGATTGCTTCCTTCTCATGGTAAAATTGACCAAAGATGTTCAAGCATGAGATTTTATTGGCAAGTATAGATTTTCAATTATAGATACTGAAGGTGATGCCTTCTAATTCCTTGTAAGACAACCCTAGATGGATGATATTGTTGGGCTCCAATCCACTAGTGTAGATTAGACCTTGAGTTTATGTCAATCTGGAGTTTGTAGACTTAGAGGCATATCTCAAATATAGAGACTCAAAGCTAGACCTAACTGGAAGTCTAGTTTACCTATGAAACAAACCTATTGAAAGCTAGAATGCTGTGACTTTGAAATACAAAAACTCCCTTACAGAAGCAACTTCATTTGATCTCTGAGTTAAACAGTAATTCATATGTGAAATGTTCTGAGATAAAAAAAACAAATTAAACCTAACCCTAAAATATAGATCACGATACTTTGCCTACTATCTCAATATTGAAAGCAATCATTCATTAATTTCCCTTATAAGAAGATATTCGTAATGTATAACTGTCTTTAGCAATTCGACATTAAATAGGCAATCTAAACCATTCCTACAGCATGTAAACATTTAAATGACAAAGTTTCTAACCTTGTTCAAACAATCCAACTTGTTCTGCAATGTATAAGTAATTAAAATGAAGAAATCGACTTCTACAGGATTTAATCAAACATACCACATGCAACGATACAAAAAGATGTGTGCAGACTTGGCAAAGGGGGCCCTCCAATGCTTCGTTCACACACGTAGAAAAAATCACAGAGCTTTAAACTTCAACTGCATTCACCATATCGAATTGGGCATACACAGTAATCAAATCCACAGTCTTGATTCCACAACTATACGTTTATGATCCAGGAGGGTTTTTTTTCAGATGTAAAATCAAATACTTATACAATCTTTTAAAAAACTAGAAATGCTACAAATCTGGAACACTAATAATGACATGCAACCCTCGAGATCCTCCATCAGATCCATCAAAATAGACAAAATCGGAACTGTACTGCTTTTATGCTAAGTGGTAGCACAGGTGGTCATCTTTGACCGGCATTGACTCGACACCTGTGAAAACCATATCATCTGTTCGTTAGAAGTTTAACCATCCTTGGACATCGAGGATCTTTCTCCCATCTCCCAGTTTACGCCTAGTTGGCCTGCAAGTATCCAATCTAGGAGAAATTACAGGAAGTTAGCACATTCTGTAATTTTGAATAAAACCTTAATTTAAATGCCTTAAAAATCTCATAATTCAATTTGTTAAGAAGCAACAACATTTATACCTTTGACCAAAGTTTTGTGAATGAAATTAAGGTTTTATGGATCAGTATGAAGGTTTATGGAGGAAACTGGAAGGTATTTAGATGACAAAAATAGGTCAAAATGGTGCCCAACATCTCCCCCAAGAGGAAGCTGTTGCATGTCCTCATGCACAAAAAGTATCTCAAAAATTTGACCCTACTTATATCATGACCAAAATTTTGTTGCTGACCCTCTACTTTTAATCCCCTGTCTGAGATGATGCATCTGTAGAAGCTTGAGATGCATAAAGGACTTTCAGTTTCTCATACTTGGTTTTGTAAATCTTCTTTTGTTTATACCATATATATGCATGCTTGGAGATTCATGCCGTTTGAACTTTAAGCTTCATGTTCCTTTCTTTTAACTTTTCATTTCTCAGTTCTAATTCCCTTATTTCCAGTTTCAATCTCTTAATCTTTTTACTGTTTTTGGAAGTTTTCTTCTTTTCCATCTTCATTGGAGGCTGCACAGAATTGGTGTCCATCCCCAATTCTTCATTCTCTTGTACTGAATCTCCCTTCTTTTCTTCTTCCATAGTTTCTTGCTCTAAGAAAGGAGAAGCTGGATCATTTAATATTTCTTGTCTTGGATGCTTTTTCTCCTCTTTTTTTTGCTGCTCCAAGAAGATATTGATTTTTTTGGTCTGCTTCATCACTTTATCTGAAATCTTTTCAGTTTCTTGGGTATCTTTTTCTTCATGGACCTGCCCTATCTCACCTGTTAGATTTTCTTCTTGACTTTCCAAGGTTTGTATGTATTCATACTGATTCTGCTGGCTTTCATCATCCTCTTCTAGTGCTGACTTATTTCGAGCTTGCTGATACTTCCTTGGCTTTCTCTTATAAGTGGTGAAAATTTGATCTTGCTTTTGAAATTGTCTTTCTTCTTTCATCACACTCCTGGTTCGTATCCTTCTCTGAGGCTGTTTTGAGCTTGTTGCCTCAGAGTTGTCTTCATCATCTGTGATCATCAACACCTCTCTTTCTTTCTTTTTCCCCTTTGGCAGTTTTGAGCTTGTTGCTTCAGGGTTCTGTTCTCCATCCTTGGGGTATGTTATCATCAACAATTTGTCTTCTTTCAAACCTTCTTCAAGCAGCTCTTCTTGTTCTTCAAACTGATTATGAATTAAAAATTCTTGCCATGTTAGATTTTGCTTCTATAACTCATATGTGATGATTATTTTGACGAGTCCACAGTGGAAAAGGCTTGTCATTTTATCTTTTGCACGCTTTTGAACAGCCTTAGCCATCTTGGAAAAACTCTGTAATAAGAAATGGGGCATATTAATCTCACAATCAACTCTTAAATGTTGCAATAGCTTGATATGGTAAAGATATACAATACTAAATCGGCCTTCACAGGTGATGAATTTTTGGATGATATAGACTATTTCATCCTAGGGATGAACCAACCAGCTCCTTGGTATTCCCGTCTTCTAGTTCACTGATCCTGCCCTTGACCTGCACAGAAAGGGTATCCATGCCTTCTCCTTGAATTGTTTGGTTTTGAAGAATCTCTCTCCTTGCTTTGGTAAGCCAATGATTTGTGCCAAAATGTCTTCAGACAGTCTGAAGTTTAAATTTCCCACTGTAGCCCTTTCTCCATCAAACAAATCAACAAAGGCTAGGCTAACATTATCATTGTGCCCATCAAACTTTTCAAAAAAAGTCACCCACTGTTTCTTTTCAAAAATTTCCATACATTTCTCATGAATATCAGTGGGATCGAATTTTTCTGGTTCTAGTCTAGATACCATTTTGCAACTTTAATAGGAAAAGAAATATGCAACAGAAAACCTCAGCCTTGCAACTTTTAGCTCTGTAACGTTTTCCTATTTCAAAATGATACTCTGAAACTAGAATTGCTATTGATCTAGCAAATTCTTTTGGCAAAAGATTTAAGTTTTACCTCCCCTCTGGCGTTATTGCTTCACAATTTCTCCTGCGTGAATGCATTCTTCAGTAAGCTAGTGCCCGCATCCTTCCTGTGATACACGCCTTCTTTTCACTGTAAAAGATTACCCCTATATGCCTTTGCATTACACAGCAATCGGGTCTTGCAGATGAAAGAGTGAAGTTTGGTTCAAAGAAGAATGGCCATTTCAATATGCAATCCCGATGTCACCAGTTCATAATGCGATTTTCCAGGCACATTTATATATTTTCGTGGGGGCATACAACCACGTCCTTTATAATCATTATCTGAACATGCCACTTTTTATCCAATCACTAGTTCAGATACAAATTCTCAAGGAGAAAGATTAAAGGTAAGGTTAGAACCATTTCATCTCTATACAATGCGCTTCAGTTCCTTTGCATACCCCAGTGTTTGATTAATGAGCTGTAATGAAGGGATTTCTTCACTTGGAGTGAACTCTTTTCACCTTTTGGAAATACACACAGCCATTCTTTATATCAAATGTTCTATATTCCATATATATTTTAACTTAATGCATAATGCACTAATATCTGGAGTATGAATATATAAAAAAAACATTTGAATTCCATTTTTTTTAAAACATTTCACTTCCTGTTGAGAAGGAAACCCTGCCTGTAGAATGCAGTGTAGGTTTTGGCCATTGAAAATTTGCTTCTGGGATTGATTCTGACCACCATTTTGACCCCTAGGGTAGGATAATGAGAAGTAAATGAAATGTTGGCATGGATTGTGAAGGTGATAGAGTAGACAGTCAGGCTTATGAGGATAGGTAGATATGTCATTACTTAAAAACAAAGAATCATGCAACTTTTAAAGCATAAAAATTAAAATCCTTACAGACTTTGCTTGATATCCCTTTATGTTGTGCTTGTTGCTTGATGTAGCTACTTTGCAATTTGTTTCTGATTCACATATGTCCTTCTGATGTCTACTTTTAAAAATGTCTTCCATCTCAGGTCCCTTCTGCTTTGCTGGAAGTCAGGTCCCTCTGCATAGGAAAAAGGCTTGGAACTATCTCAGATTCCTTCTGCTTCGCTGGAAGTCAGGTCCTTCTGCATTTGAAAAAGACTTGGAGGGTTCCAAGAAAGAAGAAAAATAGAAAGCATGAAATGCTTATCCCCCTCACAGGCCTACTTATTGACTTGTCCTCAAGTCAAACAAGATCTTTATTATGCAAAAAAAAAAAAAAAAACTGCCTATGAAGCATGAAATTTCTAATGCAAGAAAGTGAAAATATTTTTGTGAATTTTCAATGGCCAAGCGAACCTGGTTTTCCAAGGAAAATTCGAGTTTATGTTGTGCCAGTTGCCTGGTTTTCACAACTAAACTCCTTTTTTTTTCTTGTTTTTGTTTTTTTTATGTTTTGTTTTTTTCTTCTTTTTTTTTTATATATTTTTTATATCAAATCAGAAAATAGCTAAGAAGAAAGCGAAGGAGAAACACCAGCGTGTTTATCCAGCACTTCCATCTCCCGTTGCTGTGAAATCTTCTTTGTTGATAGGCTTGGTATAGAGTTTGAGCCGATGGCCATTTACCACAAATATACGTGCTTCATCATCGATTGTCTGGAGTTTGACTGAGCCATTGTCATATACCTCTGCAATCTCATATGGACCAAGCCAATGAGTTGTAAATTTGGCCTTGAAGTCTTTGAACTTTGAATCAAACAATAGGGCCCAGTCACTAATGTGAAATTGTTTCTTTTTGATAAACTTGTCATGCCATTGGGCTCTCTGTTGTTGTATCAAAATATTATGTTCTATTGCAGCCTGTCTCATCTCATCTAGTTGTTTCAATTGAAGTATCCTTTCTTGTTGTGCTTCAGAAAGATTCATCCCCAAATCTGCTGCTAACTTGAAGGTATGAATTTGAAATTCTATAGGTAGGAGGACTTGCTTACCATAAACGAGCTGATAAGGAGAAAAACCAGTACTGTTTTTCCAAGTGATTCGGTATGCCCATAAAGCTTCAGTAAGCTTAGCTGACCAATCCTTCCTATGCATCTGGATAGTTTTTGTGATGATTCCTTCCAAAGTCTTGTTTGTAGATTCCACCTGGCCATTGGCTTGTGGATGGTAAGGTGTAGATTTTATGTGCTTAATTTTGTACTTTGCTGCTATCTCCTGCACTAGTTTAGAAGTAAACTGGGCACCTTGATCAGTGACAATCTCTCTAGGAACCCCAAATCTGACAAATATCTCTTCAAAAAGAAATTTTACCACGGTCTGTTCTGTGGCTCTTGGTAATGGTTTGGCTTCCACCCACTTTGTTACATAGTTTGTACATACCAAAATGTACTTCTTCCCTTGTGATGGTGGATGAATCGGACCAATGAAATCAAGAGCCCACTTTTCAAATGGTTCTATGAGGATTTGTGGTTGGAGTGGCATTTCATCAGATCGGACTGGTCGTCCCATCCATTGACAGGTATCACAGCTCCTAACATACTTCTTAGAATCCTTGAAAATAGAAGGCTAGTAATACCACAAATTGAGTATCTTGTATGCTGTTCTTTTCTCTGCAAAATGGCCACCACACGGTTCATCATGACATGCTTTCAAAATATCTAAAACTTCATCTTGTCGTACACATCTCCTGATAATTAGATCATATCCTGTGTAAAAGAGATCACCATTGACCCATATATACCTAGCACTTTGTTTAATAATCTTTTTCTTTTCTTTAGATGACATAGATGGAGGTAGTTGTCCTGATGATAAATAGTTGGCAATATCAGCATACCAAGGAGTGATAACATAAATTGCAAACAAGTGTTCATCAGGAAAACTATCTAAAACAGGAACAACCTCACCAGTATTGTGTAAGCGAGATAGGAAATCTGCCACTTGATTTTCTCGTCCAGGCCAATCTAAAATAGTGATATTGAATTCCTGCATTAATAATAACCATCTGGTTATCCGACCATTAATGATAGATTTATTCATTAAATATCGTAAAGCGGAATGATCTGTGTGGACAAAAATTTCGTAGCCAGTAATGTATTGACGGAATTTGTTCACAGCATGAACTACTGCCAACATCTCCTTTTCAGTGACTGTATGATTCAATTCTGCAGGTGTCATATTTTTACTGATAAAATAGATAGCAG
>LPNX011069432.1:188732-206854 GCA_001517045.1 Pseudotsuga menziesii | reverse complement strand
GCCCCAGGGACATGTAAAGGTAGTTTTGTCCTGGTCCTCTTTTGCAATGCTAATTTGATTATATCCACTGAAACCATCTAGAAATGAAAAATATTCCTTTTTAGGTAAGGCATCTAACACTTGATCAATAAAGGGCAATGGAAAATAATATTTTAATGTTGCCTTATTTAACTCCCTTTAATCTACACATATCCACCATTTACCATTTTTTTTAGGAACAACAACCAAGGGAGAAACCCATTGGCTGTCAGAGATAGGGTAAATAAATCCTACTTTTAATAACTTCTGCAATTCTTCCTTAACTATCTCTTTTAGTATGGGGTTCATTCTATGTTGCGGTTGTCTGAGAGGTCTGATTTTATCATCTGTGTAAATGTGGCGAGTGCATGTTTCGTGATGAATGCCTGGCATGTCAGTGTATTCCCAAGCAAATGCATGGGAATGCTTATTCAGTAAGGCAATCAATTGTTCTTCCTGTGATGTAGTAAGATGTGCACTGATATTCAAATGTTTTCCTGGACTGATTTCAACTGTTTTACTTTGGACATCAGTGATTGAATGAACATTAAAAATATCATGTAGTGCCAATGCTAGAGAATGTACTGTGCAATTTTCCTGAAAATTCTGTCCCAAAACTTGATCTGCTATAGCATACTGCATGTCTCTTAATTCTTCAGAAATATCAGGTTCAGCAATGAAGTAATCTAGCAAATCTTCGTCGTTTTCTTGTTGAAAATCAAAGAAGTGATTGATACTTAGGACAGGCTGAATCACTTCTTCTTCCTGTTCTTTGGTCTCATTAATCCATGATAACTGATCTAATGTAGAAGGTCGTTGGGCAGAAGGATAAAGTGTAATTTGTTTTCTCTCTGTCCCATGTGAAATGATCATACTTCTTGATCTACACCCTATGAAAGCATCAGCTGTTGCCAACCAGAGTCTGCCAAGAATCAATGGATTCCCTCCTAGATTAGACTTTGGTTGCAGCACTATAAAATCTACAGGATACTCCCAGGAGTCTAAAGAAACAATGATATCTTCTAAGATCCCTTCAGGTGTGATTTTAGACCTATCAGCTAGTTCCAAAACTGTAGTGGTTGGTCTGAGATCTTTCAAGTGAAGGTATTCCATTGTCTCTAGTGTCATGACATTAATGGCAGCACCTAGATCAATCAGTGTTTTTGGAATTGAAAAATTGTTAACAGTAATTGTGACCATTGGGATTCCAGGATCTACATACTTTTCAATAAAAACAGTGTTAGACATTAATCCTGCTAGATTGCCTACCACATGAATTTTTGATGGATCCTTCCTTCTTTTATTAAGACATAATTCCCTAACTGCTTTAGTATAGATTGGAATATCCTTTATAGCCTGCAGTAGGGGAATTTTGACACATACATTGGTTAACTCATTCAAAAGAATCAAAACATCAAAATCAGGTAGGGAGATTGAAAGTTTTTCTTTGACCAACCTTTCTGGAAAGGGAGGTATATAAGGTACTAATGTTTTCCCTTTTTGAATGTGAATTTTTTATATTTAATTTTTTCAGCTTTGTGACTTGCAAGTAAAATTAGATTATGCTTTCTTAAATGAGAAATTTCTTGAACATCTTTTTTTTTTACAAAAATCTTGTCAATTGTGGACTTCTTGTTTGCTTTCCTATGACAATGTTGGTTTGTGTAGATCAATAAACATTTTGTCCTTTTGGTTGTGGAATGCCTACCTTGGTAGATGGGCTTTTGAATCCATACAATTTGTAAGTCTCCCCTGGTTTTCTAATTTTCATGAGCTGTTCCTGAGGTTTTGTAGCATACATGCGTAGCTTAATTAACCATTTGACACCTAAAACAATGTAAGGATACTTGATGACATCTTCCTATCTTTATAACTTCCATATTGGAGGTTACCATAGTGCTAAAATCCTTGGTGGGATAGACAAAGAGATTTAATCTCCTAGCAACATTGATGTCAATGAAATTATGAGTACTTTTGGACACCACCAATTACTATTTCTTATTAATTCTCTTAATTTCATTGTTTGAGGTTGAGGCCTAGTTGTCTTAGTTGTTTTGGATCTTCTCGATGCCTTTTTTTTTCATTCCTTTGCATTTCAAGGTTTGAATTGGTGAAATGCTTGTTATGGTTGCTCATGATATTTTAGGATTTATGTCTTCATCCTCAGACTCAAATTTGATATTGTAAAGTAATTTCTTTCTTGTCATGTTCATTGATTTGGTGATGGAAACCTCTACATCCCACCCTTGATCCTGTAGTGATACAATTCTTTTGTTTCACATTGGTGACCTGGGGTTCATTTCTTGCCACATTTGTGACATTTTTTTCCCTCATATTTCTTTTTGGATTGTGGAACTCGCTATCATTACGTTGATTTGGTGGAACTTAGCTAGTTGTTTTCTCTGATTATGTGGATGATACTTTACGTCGAATATAGTAGCTTCTTTTCAATTTGCTTGGTTGTGGTTCTAGCTTCAATGGTATTTCCTTGTTTCTATAATCTAGTTCACTATGTATATTGAATTTTAGATTTACAATATACATTCTTTGAAATTGGTCATCTTCATGGTTCAAAACTGAAAACTCCCATTTCATGGGTATGTTCTCCCATTGATCCCATTTGGTGCAAATGAGTAAGTTTAGTGAGGATGTCTTCCTTTTCATTGTGGAATCTCTTGAAGAATTCATTGCTAAGCATTTTGAACTACAGTCAGGCCTCTAGTTTTATGTGCCACCACATGAACTAGTGGTATGCATCCCCTTTGAGGTACATGGATGTAGTTGAAATTTTTTCTAAGGGGCTGATTCATGGAAAAATATTTGTTGATTTTGTTGAACCAGATGATAGTTGCTCTGCCTTCCTTGCTTTAGTATTTAAGAAGTTCAAACTTGGCTTTGTTAAGGGGTCTCATTCTAAGGAAGTTCTAGAAAGACATAGGTTTTTCTAGAAATTTATCTAACTTTTGTGATAGTTGATTCATTAGATCCATATCTTTGTTCTTCATTTGCATGTAGTTGTCCTGATTGCTTTGGCTCATCCAATCAAGTATTACCTTCCTTGCTTTGTCTTTCCAGTTTTTTGGATAGCTATTGCTTTTATTTTTCCATATTACTGAGTCAATATTTTACACTTGGACAATGTTTGGGTGATATCAACACTTAATTCATCATTATTTCCTATTTTCACTGATTTTTGTATCCCTGAATCCACTTTCTATTTTAATTTGTTATGTTTGTTGATAGGAATTTTTATTATTTTTGTGAACTTGGAAAATTCATATTTATATTCCACAATTTTTATTTTTATCACCATTAAAATTGTCTCTTAAAATTCACCTACAGTTTTCCTTTGGCCCATGAGCAACAACTGCGCCATAGTTACAACTCTGCAACTTGTGTCTCTATGACTATGTGAGTCTTGTGACCAATGACCATAAAGTGACCTCAACTTTTGCATAGGCTAGAAACTGTTTGTGTTTGGAAATGATCCTTTTCGACTACAAAACAATGTCCAAAACTTGCTTTGGTATTGTACAAAAACAATTTGAGATTATAATAATTTATATATTATAAGAATGTGATGATTTTCATTGGAAGCATGTGTCTATGTACATATACATTAAAGAAGGTGCCATCATGTGTGAATAGTCATGATCCCTGGAATATGGACTCACTATTTTGTTTATTATTATTAAGTATATGACTTAATATTATACGTTTATTATTATTATTATTATTTGTAATATTTATTAATATACTTATGTATATTATACATAACCATCATTCCTCTAACTTAGCCTTCTAGGGAACCACATAGGTCCATTGACCATGCTTTTCGATGTTGATTTTTGAAGATTAACTTTATAAAGAAAAGTTAGTACCCTCCTCAATTCCTGATGAATGACCCAATAGAACCTGTGCCTCTTCAACATCATTAGACCAAAATAGATAAGATGTTAAGTTGATGTTGATAGCGTTGCAGCAAAGAACCTTGATACTAGTCTTAGAGGCATTCATCATCAACCATGAGGACATTAATACTAGAGAGACCACCAACTTTGATTGAACACCAAAAGATTGAAATTCTAATGATGCTCTACCAAATGCTCACCAAAGACAATGTCGATAGATGAATGAACACTTCTATCAAGCCCTTTGATAGAGACTACATGTCTAATTTGACACAATAGTGTGGATATAATAAGATAGAAGCGGAAAGATTGTCAATACACTATACAACTTACCCTCTCAAAAGCATGCAATTGAGTATATCCACATTTGACAGAAAATAATTAGATTATGATTCGAGTTGAAAATTTCCTAGGGGTACAAGTTCCCTACCAACATTGAGAGAAATGGAGGCAATTGAAGAAGAGTTTGATCCAAGAATCAGACAGACAAGTGATTTCTTGATAAAAAAAGAAAAAGATGTGTTCCTAAAATAAAATCTAAACCCCATTCGTAATCTATAGTAAGATCCCTCCCTCCCATCCCAAAACACAAAAGATTATTTCATCTACTGGCAATTGTTTGGGAGTTGGATAGAACTCACAAGCTTAGAGCTAGGAATTGAGCATGACATCGAGGGACAATCACTTCGAAGTTCATGAAAGCTATTGGTAGGTCACTGTTCCTCAATTCATAGATTCTCTATTATCCTGTTGTTCTTTGTTTGGGGATATTCTTTGTTGTTGTTGTTGTTAGTGTTATATGTTTGATTTTGTTGTTAGTGTTCTCTGTTCCGAAATTCAAAGTCAATGTTTGCATTCTCTACATGGAAGCCTAGTGTTCTTTTGGTCTATAGAATTAAACTTTGTCTGTGTCCCTTGACAAATACCATGCCCATCTAAATGACCAATAGTTTGTCCAATCCTTAACCACCACAGATCTTTGTATATTTCTATGAAGGTGACATTTCAAAATGGCTGGTGAACAATCTACAAATGAAAATATTGATGCACATGAAGGATTATCAAGAGAAAAAATAGCCTTAGTTGCGACTGTTTCACCATGTTAAGCAATGGCTAGTAGCCAAAAGTTAGAACTCCCTAAGTATAGGCTTTAGAACATGATTAAACCACTTCATCTTCGAAAATGTTCTGCAACACAGGTATCACAGCTTAAACTAACCTTTAGTCTTTTACACATCGTGTAAAGAAGGATATAATGACATGCTTAATAAAATAGCTTGATGAAAATTTCGTGTTTGGCTCCCTAATTTTAGTTTTAGGCACATTACATTGATGAGACACTCATTTTTGTATTAGATATCATGCTTGCAAATTTATAAACTATTAATGATGGTCCATGGATGGCTGACATGCATGCAACCTTTTTTTTTGTTATAACATAGTTTTAATGTCGCATCCAAATCCTGGATTTTCAAAATCGAGCGGATTCATTTGCATATTATGCAATCTACCTTTTTTAATCTATAGTTGGCTGCATTCTCTAGATTTACACTAAAACATGCTCATGAATATTCGCTTCTTTTGTAATTTCTCTTCTATGCGATTGAAATTTTTAGAGCTTCATTATGAACAAACAATCAAATATTGTTGCCCCTTTTTATTGCAGGGATGGCAACACAGCCAAACTCAATTTTGTCATTCTTTACTTTAAACCAAGCTTAGAAACAAAGCTAATTTCGGTGGTTTCAAGGTTGATGCTAGATAATACTTTCAAATAGGGTCTTTTGAGTGTTGATTTTAGCAATCCTTGAACATTCTTTATTGTTAGAATGAGGTTGAAATTGTATAGAGATCAGAGGAGTAGCAGATATTAGTGACAATTCTTCAATATCGTTTTCATTTCATTGGGAATCACTGAAGTTGTAATCTCTTTAGCTTCCATGACTAATGACCACTAGTTGGACGGGGGCTTTATTCATGATTGAATACTAAACAGTAGTTAGTAGTATTTTCATGAATTAAAATGATTCTTGTTACCATTGTTTCTGCAACCTAAGCTTCATAAATATGCTTAATATATTACGCACGAGCTTTTCCTGAACATTATATTAGCTTGTAATAATAACACTTGAGAATATTGATTCGATTTCAATCGTTTTGGTGGCCAGACAAATTGTTCATAGTCCCATGGTTGAAATAAGCAGTATGCATGAATGTTATTATCTTGGTAAGGGTGTGAAACTTCTTTGATTAAAGCTTTGACCACACTTGCACCATGCGAAAACGCTATTAAACTCCTTTGATTATATATAATTTTTTACCATATATATGTATATATATATATGATTCAGTGGCTTCCAATACTTTCATGTACCATTATATTTAGTATCATTGTTGTAAAACTTATTTTTACAATTATAAAACTTGAACCATTTGTGATGGTGCCATTTGGGCTCAAATTCCTATCAAGTCGGAAGCTGTATAGAAAAATATTTTGATAGTTTATATAGGAAAAAATGTTTTTATGAAACTAATCAGTTAGTTCAATTGGTTTGAACTCATTGTTTTAAGGCAAAGTTTGTTGTGAGGCTTCCTGTTCTAAATATTTTGAATGTTTATATAGGAAAAAATGTTTTTATGAAAGTAATAAGTTAGTTCAATTGGTTTGAACTCATTGTTTTAAGGCAAAGGCAAAGTTTGTTGTGAAAGTTTGTTGTGAGGCTTCCTGTTCTGGTCCATCTAAGGTTCGACTCTCGTTAACTCCGGTTGGTTTATTAGCTTTGACATGTACTCCACGCAAATATTTCGGGGAAGAGGTGGTGATTCCATAAGGTTTTTCTTGGAAAGAAAAATAAAAATATTTTGAAGAAAATAAATGTGAGCATGTTGAAAGTTGTTCTATGTGGAGTATTGACTATTATAAAATCTCATTTAAGCAATTACATTTATTAGTTACAAAAAAACTTTAAAATGGATTTGATATTAAAATTTATTAATATACAAAAAAATTCATTATATTCAAATGGCTTGAAATTTTAGATAATGTTAAAAGCCATAGAAATAATGTAACAATGTAGGCTATATTTTGGTGGTGTTTATAAAAAAAATTGTCCACTATATCCAGAAGGTTTGAAATTTTATATAATATTAGAAGTAGACTATATTTTGGTGTTGGTGTTTATAAAACACAATTGTCTAATATATCCAAACATTTTGAAATTTTAGATAATATTAGAAGCCCCTTTTTAGGAGGTGACAAATGCAAGCAATGCAGCCTATGTTTTGGTGTTTATGAAATATTTTTTTTTATTGTTATTTATGTCTTACCCCTTACCAAGAGAATGTGGGTTTTTTCTCGATCTTTTGATGCCTATGTTTTGGTGTTTATGAAATGTTTTTTTTATTGTTATTTATGTCTTACCTCTTACCAAAAGAATGTGGGATTTTCCTCAATCTTTTGAGTCAATTCTCTTTGATGCCCATAATTACTCTAAGCACATGATCATTTGAAGTTGATTTTATTTTTGGAACACTTTACATTTAAATTGGAAAGAAAAATAACAGTGTAATGAAGGCTATACCACATTTCCAACATACTCAATGCTGATGTGAGTGATATAGATTATTTGAAATCAAATTCTTCACTTGTAATACTAGAATTTCTTCATAAAAGAAGTTATTATGAGGAAACAGATTCTCATGTGAGTGATATAGATTGCTTGAAAACAAATTCTTCATTTGTAATACTAAACATTTCTACATAAAAGAAGTTGTTCTTACAAAAAAAATTCTCTTTTATTGTCTTTCACTTTTAATACTAGAAGTTTCTTCATAAAAGAAGTTATTCTTAGGAAACAGATTCCCATGTGAGTGATATAGATTGCTTGAAAACAAATTCTTCACTTGTAATAGTAAATATTTCTACATAAAAGAAGCTAATTTTAGGAATCAAATTCTCTTTTATTGTCTTGCTCTTTGTATATGAGACAAAAGTCATAGGCCCATCGCCCAGTGTAAATAGATAATCATTGGAAGCTAATTTTATTTTTGGAACAACTTACATTTAAGTTGGAAAGAAAAGAAAAAAAGAAAAAAAAAGATAAGATTGTAATGAAGGCTATACCACATTTCTTACATACTCAATGCTGATGTGAATGGTATAGGTTACTTGAAAACAAATTCTCACTGGTAGTATTGTAAATTTCTACATGAAAAAAGTTGTTCTTAGGAAACAAATCCTCTTTTATTTTCTCAGTGTTTGTATTTAAGGAAAAATTCAGTCCTATATCATAACTTATTTTTTGTAAGTAAAATTTTGGAAAATGTCTATGAAAAAATATAATTAATATCTCTCTCCACCTAAATAAAAGGAATTATATGAATTTATATAAAGTATATACTTGCATGCTAGTTACAGTTATAGGTGCTAGATAAACATGAGTACTTATTTATTTTATTTTGTTTATGCTAATATTCTATATGATATTGTTATTGAAAATTGAGTCTAGAAACTAAAATGTATATCACAAGGAAAAAACAAAGGGCTTTAGTATATCATTTTACTCTCGATAATTATATTGAAGGCTAAACCATGAATCTTTTCTTGATATCCTTTTAGACTACCATCAAAGTCTTCGGGTTAATTTTGGCTCAAATTTTATTAATTTCTAGTTTTGTTTTCTTCGCTTTATCGTTATTGTCATTTTCTTAATTTCCTTGGAATCCCTCTTGATCACTTGGATTCTCTTGGTCATTATGTCCAATTAAATTTCCCTCTTGATCATTTGGAATCTTTTGGTCATTATGTTCAATTAAATGTGTAGGTTTCATAGCAAGGTGTACAAGCCCATACATGTTGCAATTCAAGTGGTTTATGGCTTTAGCAAAATTTTCCTTTCTTACAAATCTTTAATTGCTAGTGATCCTAAATGGATCTGAACAAAATGAATGGTTTGTAAAGCTCGTGAGACAAAAACAATTTGATAATGTTGAGTATATAGTTGTCATTGATGTCAAATGTGTTAAGGAATCACAAAGGAATAACCAGTGGATATGATGATAGGACAAAATCAGTGAAAGACTTAAATAGTGAAGGCATGGCATGGCATAGTTGAGGATGTGGCATGACACATATGATGACTTGGAATATGATGGTGTCATAAAAGTTCATTTATATAGTGAAGGCATGGCATGGCATAGTTGAGGATGTGGCATGACACATATGATGACTTGGAATATGACGGTGTCTTAATAATGACGTCATAAAAGTTCATTTATAACAAATGCAATGGATGAGATGGACATAGATGCTAAGGCAACATGAATGATTGATCTGAAGACTTCCAAGATAGTGTCGACAGTATGATGTAAACAATGGTTAATGAAACAAAGAACAGAGGTCGAGTGGAAGTAGAGATGCAGTATGAATGACAAAGTTGGTTAGATAAATGAAGAGTGAAATGAACGAGAGATAGAGTATATGTAACAATCGAAGATCAGAGAAAATCTGCGAGTGTGTTTATAAATTCTTTATAATCAGCAGCATGATGAAATTCTCTGTGTATATAAATCTTCAAAACTATTAGAAACAGTTGTAGAGGATTTCCGCAAAGAAATTGTGCAGATCCGCAAAGTCATGGTGAGATCCGCATTCGATCTGAAATTGACGGTCATGAAGCATCCCGCACGAGATCCAATGACTGAGGACCAGTTTACAAAAGATAGGCGGGAGGATGAAGTTCCACAAAAGATCAAGATTGGGCGGCTTATATTAGTTCCACACTAGATCCGACGGTTAGGAATTAATTCTGACAGTTAGGCGTAAAATCCAAAGTTCCGCAAAAGATTAAGATTGGACGACTAAGATTAGTTCTGCCAAAAGAGATCGACGATGCGGAAGAAAAAATGTGGAAATAACTTTTAAAGATTCCATGAACCTGCAATCTACATCCCGCAATCTAGAAATCGACGGCCAGGAAAACACACGCGAAAGATCAACGGTGCAGAATTGTTGTTGCGGAAAGAAGCTTGTGGAAACTCGAGATACGATGTGAGGAAATGTTACATCTCGCATCCCGCAATCTGGAGAGATTGGACGACTAAAGTTAGTTCCGCTAAAACATATCAACGATTCAGAAAAAGAAGTGCAGAAAGAAGTTTGCGGAAAGTCGAGATACGATTTTGGGAAATATTAAATCCTGCATCCTGCATCCTACATCTCATCTCAGATCAACGATCAAAGAAGAGCCTGCAGGAGATCAACGGCGCGGAACGATTGGTGCAGAAAGACGACTGCGAAAATCGCAAAAATAAATTTTGGAAAAGTCACAAACCCGCATTCCACAATCCGCATCTTAACTCAAATCAACGGTCAGGAAAACGCCCGACGAAGATCAACGGTGGGGAATCGTTGAGAAATAAACCGTGGTGCGGAAATACGATTTCGAGGGGGGAATCTATGTGCTAGATTGACAGATCGAAGAGACTCAAAATTAGATCAACGACCTGGATTGATTCTGGAGAAGTAGATTGCGGAAGCACCAAAAAACGTTAAGCTGAGCTGCAGAAATGAATTCTGAGGTGTGTCCATAAATGGTAAAGAAGAATGTTCAACATGAAACTCATAGATGGAAGGTGAAGCCTTTGTTTTGTGAGAGAAATGTGTATAGATGAGCCTGCGATGAAGATAGCCCACAAAGAGCTCGCAGAGGAGGAAAATAAACCCACAGACATGAGAAAAAGAGAAGCCTGAAGGTCTGAAGATAGAGTATTCCCGCTGATGGAGGAGAGGAAGTCCTCGGGCATTGTTTTGACGAATCCTGCCATTAGAGAAGAAGGGAGCTCGCAGATCAGAAGTGATCAAGAAGTTTTTAATTAATTATTTAATTAAAAATCGTTAATCACAGATTGTTGAAAAGGTGTGATAATCAGATTTGAAAGGGCATGATTGTGAAAGGGTATGTTTCCAGAACAATACGTCTGTAGGAAACGTAAAGATACTTATACGTAGAAGTATGAGTGAGAGAAAGCGTCTGTGTCATTTAGATCGATGTATCCATAGCATAAGATAGAGACCAGGGTGTGATAGAGCAATGGAGGGAAACGAAATCTAACATATTACAAAAAACATATTAGAGTGGTAGGGATGAGCTAGGGCAGGCAATAGGCCTGCAGGGGGTTGCTGCCTCCTTCTAGCAGAAGCTAATAAATAGGGTGTAGGAGCATCCTGTCAGTCATAGCTGACAAAACAGGGTGTTGTAGCATCCTTTCAGTAGCAGTTGATAAAGCAGGGGGTTGTAGCCTCATTCAAGTGGTAGCTGGTAAATAGGGTGTTGTAGCATCCTTTCAGTAGTAGCTGATAAACCAGGGGGTCGTAGCCTCCTTCCAGTAGTTGCTGGTAAATAAGGTGTAATACCATCCTTGTCTGTAGCAGCATGCAAAACTATTTGTAAATAACAATTTTGCAGTAATATGACGTATTGGTGGTTTACCCTATTGGGATTCCACAATAAAATTGTTCTGTGTATTTTTATTGTTATGTGTTTTTAATGATAGATTTAAAAAGTGGTTAAAATAGTAAAAAGATAACAATACTGATTCACCCCCCACTCTCAGTATTGACCAATAAACCAACAATTGGTATCAAAGCGGGTTCCTTCACTACAATTTAACCATTGGAAGGAAGATCCCAGTAAAACCATTATGGATCAACAAAAAGAGATTTACACAGCAAATGGATCTCCAATACTTAGAAAAGAAGGATACATATTTTGGAGTACAAGAATGAAAATTTATTTGAAGGCATTGGGGCATGATGTATGGAATTCAATGATCATTGATTACTTCCCACCAAAGAGGATAAGGACTCCAGCTCAAAAGAAATCCAGGAAAAGTAACTCAATTGCAATGGCTTCAATCCTTGATGGATTACCTGATGATGTCAAAGAGAAGATAGGTGAATGTAACTCTACAAAGGAACCTTGGGACAAGATAAAAGACCTTTACTCAGTTGGACAAAGAGCAGAAGGAAGACTTGCTATTCTCGAGGATGATAGTGAAGATGAAGAAAATTTATTTATAGGGACAACAAACTCATATGAGGAATCAAAAGTGGACATAGAATCCCAATACATGGCTGCTGTAGATGAAATTGAAAAATGCAAGAAAAAGAAAAAAGTCTTGAAAGAAAAATTGTCAAAATATCAAGAAGAGAAGAAGTCAAAAGAAGAGGAAGTCAAAACCCTCCAAGAAGAGCTACGCAATTCAAGACAATACGTGCTGGCTATTATGGAAGAGGTCAAGAGCTTAAAACAAGAAGTTGTTGAATTCAAGGAAGAAGTAAAGAAGCTAAAGATTAGCTGACTGTTAGTGAGAAGTTCAAGGAAAGTACTAAAGCTCTTAATAAAGCCCTCAGCTTACAAAGATTCCCCAGGGATAAAACAAATCTTGGATATAATCATAAATGATCAAGCTTCATCATTCATGAAAATGTTGAAAATGTTAAATGTCAACATGATGCCTCCAAAGAGACACCCAGACTGCAGAAGAATCACAAGGAAATGAAGTCCAGTTATTATCATTCTGCTCATCCTCCCAAGATGAAAATTTTTAGAAGACATGCAAAAGAAAAGAGTCATTACAAGGAGAAATCCAGAGATTCTCTAAACATACATTCTATGGATATTGTCATTGTTGTCACAAGTTTGGTCACAAGGCTGATGATTGTAGAATCAAAGAAGAAGATGAAGGGTTGATAAGGAAAGAAGACACCAACATCTCTAATGGAAAAAGACTTATTTGTTTCATGTCATGGTATTGGACACTTTGCAAAACATTGCAAGAAAAGTACATGCAGATCTTCCCAGGAAACTCATAAAAAGGTATGGAAGATAAAAACCAAGGAACAAAGAAATAAAAAACCAGTAAGCAGAGTACCTCTTGGAAAAATATGGAGAAGAAAGAAAGACTCCAAAGATATAGAAGAAATAAAGATTTCAAACATCAGTGAGGTCTCCAAAGATGACGATGAGCATAATTATGCCACAGATAAAAAGGGCATCCATTATAAGGAAAAACAAGATGGAGATGTAAAAGGATACACTGATAAAAACAAAGGTGATGAAGAAGGATGTAGTGATGACTATGGGATCCTTTCCTAAAAGATATCTCATGATTTAAAGAAAACCCTGAAAATAACATTAGAAATGATCATATATTTAAGGGGAGTTAAAGTCAGGAAATTCCAATTGGTATCTAAGAAAAATTCAATTGGTATCTAATGTTGAAGTATATAAAAAGCTTTCTTCTTCAAAGATGATGGGTGATCAAGGTTGGTGTATGGATGACATAAGAGAAAGTATGAAGTAACGTGAGAACAACAAAATGTGAGTCATGAAGACCATGATGTTTGCAATCAAATAGAAGATAAATATGATTATGTTCACTTAGTATTTGAAGTCATGACACATAAAAATTGTTGACAGTAGAAGAAAAATCAAGTCTAAAAAATAAAAATTCAGTCTATTGATAAGGTAGTAGGATGAGTTCAGCATTGACAAAGGAAAAGGTTGAAGGTATGAGTCTTTGTGTCTAAGATAGTGAGACCAGAAAAACTATGTAATAAACTAAAGTAATCTCTGTGTTGAGGATATGAAGTTATGGGTCTCTGGACAGTAGTATATGCTAGGTTTCTATATGAAGATCTACATGCACAGGCTTGAGAAATTCTGGTAAAAACAGAAGCTAGTTAACTTACAGGCAGAATAGACCATTAGATATGGTAGCAGGAACAAAGTTAAAAAAAACATGTATCCTAGACAAAAAATGGAAGAGTGTGAAAAAAAATTGTCGAGTGTAAACTCTGTTACAAAATGTTGACAAAGGAGAGGAAGTACAGTGACAGGGGGAGTCTATGGATCTATCAGTTAATCTATCATCCAAGAACCTGTTGCAAGAAAGGAAGTGTTAAGATAAATGATAATACATTGATTAAATAACACAATTCAGTTAACAAAGGGGAGATATGATGATAGGGGGAGTTGTCAGAAAGTAGAAAGACATGATATCCTATATCAAAATAGGTACAACTTTGGCATAATAGGTTATCCTTTGTCATTGTTGTCAAAGGGGGAGAATGTTTAGAGGTTTCCATCAATGCCAAAGGGGGAGATTGTTGAGTATATAGTAGTCATTGATGTCAAAGGTGTTCACGAATGACAAAAGAATAACCAGTGGATATGATGACAGGAAAAACTCAGTGAAAGTCTAAAATAGTGATGGCATGGCATGTCATAGTTGAGGATGTGGCATAACACATATGATGACTTGGAATATGATGTTGTCCTAATGATGATGTCACAAAAGTTCATTTATAACAAATGCAATGGATGAGATGGACATAGATGTTAAAACGTCATGAATGACTGATTTGAAGACATCCAAGACAATGTTGACGGTATGATGTAAACAATGGTTAATGAAACAAAGAACATAGGTCGAGTGGAAGTAGAGATGCAGTATGAATGACAAAGCCGGTTAGACAAATGAAGAGTGGAACTGCAGAAGAGTTAAATGAACAGGAGATAGAGTATATGTAACAATCGAAGATCAGAGAAAAGAGTGTTTATAAATTCCTTATAATTAGCATCATGATGAAATTCTCTATGTATATAAATCTTCAAAACAGTTAAAAATAGTCGTAGAGGATTTCTGCAAAGAAATCGTGCAGATCCGCATTCGATCTAAAATCGATGGTCAGGAAGCATCCCACATGAGATCTAACGGTTGAAGATCAGTTCCGTAAAAGATCAAGATTTGACGGCTTATATTAGTCCCGCACTATATTCGACGGTTAATGATTAATTTCGACAGTTAGGAGAAAAATCCAAAGTTCCGCAAAAGATCAAGATCGGACGGCTGAGATTAGTTCCGCCAAAAGAGATTGATGGTGCAGAAGAAAAACTACGGAAAGGGAATTGCAGAAATAACGTTTAAAGATTCTATGAACCCGCAATCCGCATCTCGCAATCTGGAAATCGACGGTCAGGAAAACACCTGCAAAAGATCAATGGTGCGGAATTCTTGTTGCGGAAACAAGCTTGCGGAAAGTTGAGATACGATGTGAGGAAATGTTACATCCCGCGTACCACATCCGACAATCTGGAGAGATCAGATGGCTGAAGTTAGTTCCGCTAAAACAGATCAACGGTTCAGAAAAAGAAGTGCGGAAAGTCGAGATATGATTTTGGGAAATATTACATCCCGCATCCCGCAATCCGCATCTTATCTTAGATCAATAGTAATAGAAGAGCCCGCAGGAGATCAATAGTGCGGAAAGACAACTGCGGAAATCGCAAAAAGAAATTTTGGAAAAGTCACAAACCCGCATTTTGCAATTTGCATCTTACCTCAGATCAACGATCAGGAAAATTCCCGATGAAGATCAATAGTGGGGAATCGTTGATGAGGAAACCATGGTGCGAAAATACGATTTGGAGGGGGAAATCTATGTGCTAGATCGACGAACCGGAGAGACTCAAAATTAGTTCAATGGCCTAGATTGATTCTGGAGAAGGAGATTGCGGAAGCACCAGAAAACGTTAAGCTGAGCTACAGAAATGAATTCTGAGGTGCGTCCATAAATGGTAAAGAAGAATGTCCAGCATGAAACTCATAGATGGAAGGTGAAGCCTGTGTTTTGTGAGAGAAACGTGTACAGATGAGCCTGCGATGAAGATAGCCCGCAGAGAGCTCGCAGAGGAGGAAAAGAAGCCCAAAGGCGTGAGAAAAAGAGAAGCCCGAAGGTCTAAAGATAGACTATTCCCATTGATGGAGAAGAGGAAGTCCTTAGGCATTGTTTTGACGAATCCTGTGATTAGAGAAGAAGGGAGCTCATAGATCAGAAGTGAATAAGAAATTTTTAATTAATTATTTAATTAAAAATCGTTAATCACAGATTGTTGAAAAGGTGTGAATCAAATTTGAAAGGGCATGATTGTGAAAGGGTATGTTTCCAGAACAATACGTCCGTAGGAAATGTAAAGATAGTTATACGTAAAAGTATGAGTGAGAGAAAGCATATGTGTCATCTAGATCGATGTAGCCATAGCATAAGACAAAGACCAGGGTGTGACAGAGCAATGGAGGGAAAAGAAATCTAACATATTACAAAAAACATATTAGGGTCGTAGGGAGGATCTAGGGCAGGCAACAGGCCTGCAGGGGGTTGTTTCCTCCTTCTAGCAGAAGCTGGTAAATAGGGTGTAGGAGCATCCTGTTATTCGTAGCTAACAAAACAGGGTGTCGCATCCTTTGAGTAGCAGCTGATAAACCAAGGGGTTGTAGCCTCCTTCCAGTGGTAGTTGGTAAATAGGGTGTCGTAGCATCCTTTCAGTAGTAGCTGATAAACCAAGGGGTTGTAGCCTCCTTCCAGTAGTTGTTGGTAAATATGGTGTAATACCATCCTTGTTTGTAGCAGCAAGCAAAACTATTTGTAAATAACAATTTTGCAGTAATAGGACGTATTGGTGGTTTACGCTATTGGGCTTCCACGTTAAAATTGTGTTCTGTGTATTCTTGTTGTGATGTGTTTTTAATGATAGATTTAAAAAGTGGTTAAAATAGTAAAAATATAACAATACGGATTCACCCCACCTCTCAGTATTGACCAATAAACTAACAGATAATTGATGAAGGTGAAATAAAATGAAAGAGAATTGCAAGTTTTAAAAATAAAATAAAAGAAAAGAGAAGAGAGAAAATAATTAAATGAGAAAGTAAAATAAAAATAGGAGAAACGATTGTTGGGAATGAGAAACTAAATGACAAGGATGCTTGGCCTTCCCATTTCCCACATCTTTGTGCATATCTTGTTGCAATTCCATTCACAAATGGATTCTTGTTGGCCAAGATCCACAAGAGCCTAGATGTGCAAATTATTGAATGGCCCATGAGCTTGCAACCTACTCTATAACCTATGATTGTCGAAATGAAGCCTTAACAACCATTCATAGATGCTTTTCCCATTTGGGTCTTTAGGGTAAAATCTCGTGTCTTTGTAATTAATTGTTATATCTATTGTGTGTTACTCTGTGTACACTTTGTAATTAATTGTTATGTCAATCTATTATTATTATGTGCAAATTGTTGAATGGTCCATGAGATTGAAACCTTCACTGTAACGTATGATTGTTGAAATGGATACTTAACAACCATTCATAGATGGTTTTCCCATTTGGGTCCTTAGGGTAAAATCTTGTATCTTTGTAATTAATTGTTATATCTATTGTGTGTATTATTGTGTACACTTTGACAATTCCTTGTAGTTTGTTCAAAGTATTATTATATTGAGTTAATTGGGTGATTTAATTCATGGTTAGAACCAATGGCTCTATCTACTGAGTTAAATAATTCATTTCTTTGCACCATGTAATTCACGTATGCATCAACAATGAATTTTGTGATTGTTAATTATTTCTTGGATTTAATTCTTGTCAACCACTTTGGTAATTGTAATGGATAAAAAAAAACTTAGATTATGGTTTGAATTGGCCAATGAGATCAATGGCCTATGACTTATAATTTTTACTCAATTTCTAATTCTATACCTTGTATTTAGCATTACAGTTATCCTTGGACAATTAACATTGTTGATGAACAATGTTTGGCATTTTGCCTAATCGTCTGATTCTCTCATTATTACTAGAGCATCCATATGTCTATATATGTGTTTGTTGTTGGCCATAATTACAATTGTATAATGATGTCAAAGTTGAGATAACGATGCCATTGAGCCTAGTGTTGATTGCATATTTAATGTTGGAGTTATAACATATTGTTGTTAAGGAATTTGTTATAAAAAAAGATTGGTTGGGTCGTGTGAATAGTTACAACCATATATTGGAACATTCTTATCTTCACAAATTTGGGTATTAAGGCGTTGGTTGTTGGATATATTCATAAATATTTGGCTCATATGACATTGACCAACAACTTTGATATTGGAGGAAGACATAATTCATAGTAGACAAATATTCTCATATATCTATTTCTTTGTTTTCTAGTTAAGAGACCATTGCAAATATATGTTAGAATAATATTATATTGTTGTTAAGGAATTGGTTATAAAAAAAGATTGGTTGGGTGATGTGAGTAGTTACAACTATATGTTGGAACATTTGTATCTTTGTATGTTGG
>LPNX011069432.1:137796-187658 GCA_001517045.1 Pseudotsuga menziesii | reverse complement strand
TATATATATATATATATATATATATATATATATATATTTGTTTTCTATTTAAGAGACCATTGAAAATATAAGTTACATTATTCCAATTAGTGAGCCAATGTATGCATATATACATTGAATTGTGTTGCAACAAGAAGCCTATTCACTCATTTGATTTAAGTTCTAGTATGTTCATTAATGAAGAGGTTGGGATAAGTTGATGTCAAGTAGACCTGTTGTGGTTACACTTTACAATACCTAGTATATGTGAAGGAATCTAGCTTGGAAACAAAGCATTGCAAACAAAACCATCCTTTCATGTTGTTGGAGGATAGTGACAAGAGTAGTTTGCACTTAGAATTACATTGATCATATAAGCCTTGTAAGGCATTATGAAGATAGAGATATTAGCATAAGATTAAGAATAAAGACCAACATTTAATTCCATATCGTAGTTGTCGTAGTTGTGTTGGTGAAGCATTTGGTCTATAAACCTTGGTGTTTATAGATCAGATTGGTATCAGTGTAGTTGAATCATTCATCGTTACATAGCTACAAGAACTTTGAATAAAATTAGACCTAACATGGGTAAAGTACACAAGAGAAAAATGTTGGAAGACCTAAAGGCCATCAATGTGCGAGGAGAACATGCACCTCAAGTAGAAGGTACATATGTTTAACCAAAAGATGGCAGATTTGGAAAAGAACCTTGAGACCTCTGCAATATTGTTGTTGCTAAAGGATCATATCCTTGGGCATCAAGGCTCCCTCATAATTGTCATGGTATATTGGGACACGCATGGAGTTTAGCTTGTGGAATTTGGATAGATGTCATTCAAATGGATAATTGGTAGGAGGAGAGTTTCACTTAGATGATGAATTGGTTACACTAAAAGTTGGTAGGGAAGGAGAAAGCATCGACAAAGCTACAAGTAGTTGTCCAAGATCATAGAGAAGCAAAGAAACCTTCCATTGCGAATGTAGAAGGAAACACCATGACTAAGGCACGCATGGTAAGTTCCCTTCTTCAAACCTTTTTTTAGAACACTTGGTGATTTTGAAAAGCATACCATAGGGATTGGTTCCAATCTCTTAAGACAGATGGACTGCAATGGACAAGGGATAGGTAAGAGAAGTCAAGGCATCATAAGTTGCACCCAAGATAAATAAAGGGTCAAGCATGAAAGCTTAGAGTTCAATGGAGAAGAGGGAAAATCCAAGAACACCAAGATCACATTTGTAACGGTAAATTACTTGCTAGATTTGGATTGATCAAAATAAGAAATAGTAACAACGAATGAGGTTATAAGCACAATGCCACTCAATCCTTGTCAAATATTAAAAGAGGGTAATGAAGAGAAGAGTTCAAAGACTAAACTTGCACCAACACTTTGAGGAAGTAGCAAGTCAGTCAACTAGAACAAGAAGAAGAATATTAAGAGGTATGTTGCAAGTAAGACATCCCTTGTTTTCCACTATTGTGGGAAGAAAGGACATAGTGTTTCATGTGATGGAATTATGATAGATGTTCATTTTGCTGGAAGAGAATCATCTTGAGGGATCTTGCTAGGAGAATTAAGTCACATGTGTCAAGCTTGAATGGAAATAAGACTTCCATAAGACAACATCAAAATCAAAGGAACATGGAGAAGAAGGCTTGTTAATCCGTCCATGTGACACTAATATTTTTTTCTACCAATACATTTTTAGTGGAAATCGGGAAGAAAAGTGTTGGAGGCTTCATCTAGAGTTTCACCCCAAGAACTACACCATCAAGAAAATGAAGAGACCCTTTCATCTTCAAACCTGGGAGTAGAAGTTATCTAAGGTGTTACAAAGGTGTGCAAGAGATCAATGTCACCAACGAAATGGACAAATTGATATTGACATAAAAGGAAATCTCAATCCAATTGTTGTCTTCAATCTTCCAACAAAAAATCCCCTTCTTGGAGATGTGTCGAAGATTGGTGCATGGAGGTTAGTGACCTTGGGGGTTCCTTGGAACTCCATGATAGTCCTCGAAGAAAATATAATGTTGGATAACTCATGTTGTACATTTGCATTAAGTAAACCATTAGCTACAATAGTTTCTCCAAGTTGCCTGCAAACCATTGCTTACACTATACAAATCTTGAGGCATTTCTCATCTTCAAAACTATAATCATTGATGTCACTTACAACCACACATTGTATGATTTGTCAAATGTTGTGGGTAGAAGAAGGTTCTATGATTGCACATATATTATAATTCAAATTGAAATTGCTACATAGATGATGTGTAGTGAAATCATGTGCAAGCACTAGAGAATTGTTTCCATGTTGGAAGTAATGCATCCTAGCAAAATAAGGAAATCCACAATTCTTCTTAAGGATTTTCCATGTGATGGCATAACTTGTTGGAATCTCACTGAACAAGCTTACCAGATTTTGACTTAGCATGTGTTGGCTACCAAGATGGATTGTTTCTAAGTTTTTGAATGAAAGAGATTTGTGTGTTGAAGATGGGAATGAATGTTGAATGAAGAGTTCATATCTCAAGATTGCTCAGAACAAAGAATCAATGATCATACATATACAATAGAAGAACAAGTAAAGCCAACAACTAGAGCCACCTCCATAGCCAAAACCAGATTCAATAGTTAGAGTCGAACCTAGAGTCAATTTTATAGCTAGGAGCTAGAGATAGTGCCATTTACGATAGAAGTAGATAGAAGGAACAATAATCTAGATTGGTTTCCTCTTAGCTTTTAAAGACCAAAAAACCTATCTATAGGGAGGTGTGCTTTGAAATTAATTCGAACAAAATGAATGGTTTGTAAGCTTAGTAGACAAAAGAAATTCAACAACTAATGAAGATGAAATAAAAGAAATGGACAATGCAAGTTTTAAAAATGTTAAAAAAAGAGAAAAAAAAGTAAATGCGAAAGAAAAATGAAAATAGGATAGGAATGGACAATGAAAGGAAAAGGATGCTTAGATTTCTCATTTCCCTGATCTATACCTATATTTTATTCTAATTCCACTCACATAGGGATTTTTTCTTACTAAGAGGTGAGGATGCACAAGATCCTACTTGTACAAATTGTTGAATGACCCATGAGCCTACAACTTGCATTGTAACCTGAGATTGTCGAGATAAAGCTTGAGCAACCATTCGAAGTTGGTTTTCTTGTTTGGGTTTCCAAGGTAAAATATCTTTGTTTATTGCAATTAATCACTATGTCTATTGTGTGTATTACTACTTGGCGCTTTAGCAAATCCTCATGGTTTGTTCAATGTATTATTATATTGAATTAATTGGGCAACTTAATTCATGGTCAGAATGAATCAATGACTCTACCTAATGAGTTAAAAATTCATTGCATTGGGCCATGTAATTCATGTATGTATCAACATTGGATTTTATGCTTGCCAATTCCTACTTGAGTTCAATTCTTGTTAACCAATTGGGTAATTTCAATGAACAAAAGACACTTATTGTATTTAACATTATGGTTCTCCTTAGACAATTGGCATTGCTGATAAACAATAGTTGGCACTTTGTCTAATTGGATTATGCTGTCATTAATTGCTAGAGCATTTAGATATCTATAGATATGTTTGTTGTTGGCTAAAATTTGCAGTGGTGTGATGGTGTCAATGTTGATCTAACTATGCCATTGAACCAAGCATCGATTGCATTTATATTTGATGTTGGAGTTTTATTATATTGTTGTTGGAGTGTTAAGGAATTGGTTATAAACAAAAATTTGGCCGAGTCATGTGAGTAGCTACAACCATATGTTGGAACATTCCACTCTTTGTAAAATTGAGGAGTATTAATACATTAGTTGATACGGAAATTCATTAAGAGCATAGGCTTATGCATGATTCACCAACAACCTTTGTATTTGGGGAAGCCAAAATTTAAAGCAAGGAAATATTCTCATATATGCATTCCTTTGTTTTCTATTTAAGAGTCCATTGAATACATAATTTAAAATATTTACATGGAAGCAATGTATGGACACACACCTTTCCTTGTGTTTTAGTTTACGACACCTAGTACATGTGAAGGAATTTGGTTTGGAATTAGAGCATTGCAAACAAAATCATCCTTTCATGTCGTTGGAATATAGTGGTAAACGTAGTTTGCACTTAGAACTGCAATTATCACACGAACCTTGTAAACCATTCAAAAGACAAAGATACATGTATGTTGTTGGACACAATGGTCACACTAAGAGGGGGGGTGAATCAGTGTGTGAGCAATTTAAACATTTTTATCTTCAATTAATTAATCAGAGTATATCAAACATTATTTTATCAATTACATCATCATATGCATCAGTTAAATTAACCATGAGTCATAAGCACAACCATCGCATCAAGAGAGACACAAGAATATATGCAATTTTGATCTTTATTTATGGTAAATAAAAGACTACAATCTTCTCGATTACAATCAACACCAACTGATGAAAAGAGCACCAACTCTCATAAAAAGACCCAACCTGGTTTTCTTACCTCCAACTAAGAAAGGGTTGATGAGTCCAATCCTCAAGTACAAGACTTAGCTTGCATCAACCTCTGCTCATGTACCTTTTCACATTGATCTTTGCTGGTCAATCTCTTCTCATCAACAACTGCTCAATCTATGCTCATCAACCATGTCAAGTCGGCTCATCAACACTGCTGGTTAAGCTGGTCAATCTCTGCTCATCACTATTGTTGGTCAATATACTCATCAACAACTACTCTCACTGATCATCAGGTGTATGAGTCATCATCATACATTGTTCATCGAAGAGCATCATCCATATCATCATATAGTAGCATGTATCATCATCATATAGTAGCATGCATCTTCATTAGGGTGAATGTATCAAGTATTCATCATATCAACATAGGGTTTGCATCATCATTTTCCAAGTATAAGGTATACATCACACTACATGCACTATTGTATACATCATTGTATTTGATGTACAATACTCCCCTGTATGTATACACCACTGAATACTATACATACTCTACTGTATGTAGTTTATTGTACATACCTCATTGTTTGTCATTGTACATACACTCATACGTTGGGCTTTGTGTGTGTCAACATAATTGTTTATGCACCAAGCATCATATCATCATCCTTAGCATCATCATCACATGTATATATCACAACCTTGCACTTTATTGTACATATATTACCCTATGTGTAACTGTAATCATAGGGTTTGTATAATCATATCTTGATTGCATGTATACATTACTGAGATATTATCCCATAGGTGTTGTCATCATCATATTAGTTCATCATCATAGGATGCATCTTAATGTATCATATTATAGTGTAGCATCATAGTGTGTCAGACATCATCATAACTTCATACTTTACTGTACATTCACTATTCATCATTGCATCACTATATATTCTCCATTTATCACTGTATTAACATCAAGGAGAATGATTTAAGGCAATATTATCATCCAAGTATCACGAGGTAAGCATCAAGCAAGCACTATAGATTATACCATTGTATTGTACACATCACTGTAGGTCATGTACATTCACTTTATATCATAGAGTGTTCAATGATCTTACCTTAAGTGAACACAACCTCAGATTTTGGAAATACGTCATGAAAGACCTCAATCTAAGTCAAACTCAAATTGTGAATGACCTTGGAAAGCTTCAACCTCAACTACAAAAAGGATGACTATACAAAAACCTTGACTGATGCCTTAGGGATACAAAACTCGGTCTATTGGAGAGTAGAAGGTCTGCAAAAATTTGGATTGTTGTTCATTCCCAACATATCCAAACTTGGACTGTGTACATGTGTTCCAAGACTGTGAAGAAACCAAACAAGTCCACAATTCAGGACTGTGGAGAAGCTGAGAAGAAACTCAATCCAGGTCAGACAGTGGAAAGCATGTCAAATTCGGATTGCATGTAGACTTACAAAACTCGGACTAAGTGTGTATGTGGAGAGACCCACACCAAGTTCCAACTCGACCTGCATCAAAACTCAGAACTGTTTGACTCCATGCTAGGGCTGCTACAAAATTCAGATTGCTTGGAGACTCCAACCACCATTTAACTTGGGACTGTTTGTGCTGAGTTAGAACCCCAATCATAGTCCAAAATATGATTGTGGTATGCTGGTAGAAAACTCCAAGGAAAATTCCAAAACAGTCTGTCATATAGCAACAAGAATTAAAAGCAAAAAAAATTCCACGAAAAAAAAAATCGGGACTGTGTCCAACTGCTCCTAGACCACCGAATTTCCACAATCCACCTCAGTTAGTGAGCTTACTTATTTATCCTTTGTTAGATACATTATGAGTGTGAAAATGATTATATTTATATAGTCTTTCATGTCCTTGAATTGAGGGAAGACTTGTCTTTAATTCAATACTTTTTATTTTTATTTGACTTTGAGTTTGTCGCACGCATCCTTCAATGGTCAACCCATTATATTTATTATTTTATGTTTTTATTTGTCACACAACCACTCCTTACCATAATAAAGGGTGCCCTTCATAAGCATAAGGACTTCTTCAAGGGTTGTCATCATCTTCAAGGTCCATATGTGTGGGTTCAAGACCCAAACCATCACATGCAAGGGTGTATTTCATCATATTATCAAGGGTGTATCAAGCCATCAAGGGCTTCATAAAAGAACCCCAATCAACATAGGACCATCTCCAATCAACACATCATCTTCAATATGGAATTCTTCAATAAGGTTGTCATCATCTTCAAGGGTTTCAATACCCCATCAACACACATATTACCACTTCATCTCCTTCAAGAGTGCAAGGATCATCAACCCATCATTTATGGGGGTGCCAAGTATTTCTCATGCCCTAGGACCATCTCCAAGGGTTATGAGGCCCCATCAACACATGAATAACCACAAATGACTACATAATGGGTCATTTGGTGTTCTGATTCTTTAACATTCCGAGAGGCTTCATGGGCTTCTTCATCATACCAAGGGCATGTTTATGGGTTCCACAACATGTCAAATACCATACAAGGTCATCATCATCATAATGGTAGCAAGAATCACATACAAAGGTCCCATGAACCCAACAAAAACATGAATGACCAAAAAATGGTTCATTAATGTTTCTTCAACCCATCTAAGGCTTCTCCATCATCCACAAAGGCTTTGACACAATCTCTAGGGTCTTTAGCATCATCATTAGGGTGTTCATAATCGTCAACAGGATGGTGACTCCAACATCCAACCTTGTGGGTACAGGGACCTTGTCAACTGGGTACAAGGTGCTTGAAGGAACAACCCATATCTGTAAGGGCTCCAAGACACTAAATGTAAGAATATTGGGATCATCCATACCTATGAATTGCAAGTGGGACTTGGTGGCATCAATGACTACCTATGGAGCCACTGCAAGTCCATGTTGAAATCAATGACATTTTCGTTAACAATATTCCCCTTTTGTCATTGATGGCAACAACTCATGCTCCCCCTATGAGCATGCTCTCCTTTTTTCTTAATCTCCCCCCCTTTGGAATCAATGGAAAAGGGTGTCCACATATCTACATCTAAAAGTACCGACCACTAATCATTGATCCCCCTGACAATATGCTCGATCCTAGGACCTATCTGTATGCTTGGAGTAACCATCCTTTCTCCTTTGAGTTCGTCCTCGAGCCTCATGAACTCAAGGTGTGCTAATGCATTTGAGAGACCTTAAGCTTGGATTTCCATATGGAAACCATCCTCCCTTCACTGATTAATCTCTCCTATTTGTAATTGCTCGATCTTCTTCATCCATACTTGCTTCTTACCATTTGTCCTTTCATTTTTTTCTTCATCTGTACTAGATTTCCTTGAAGAACTGTATGAGAAACTTCTCATGGGTTGTTTCTGTTTACTCCAACAGTCTTGAGCTTTGTGTCCAAATCCAATGCAACTATAACATCTCATCGTACGACAATATGCAGCAATGTGACCAACATGGTTGCATGTCCAACACCTAACTAAGCTATTGGAACTTCCACCACTTCTTTGATCAACTTCATGTCTCCTTTCCAGAGAGTGTCCCTGACTATAGGCCTTTGTATTATGATCTTCAAATATTCTTGCATTGGTCTTCTTCGAAGGTTCACTGGTTCTTCTTGCTGATGTGTATGAAGGAGTCCTCCTGGGTTGACTTCTTTGACTTACACATTCTTGGGCTTTGTGGCCAAACCCGCTACAGGTGTAGCATCTCAATGTGTGACAGGTGGCAGGAATATGTCCAGCTTGGTTACCTGTCGAGCATCTAATTGTGTCATTGGGGATTTCAACACTTCTTATGTAGAGTCTACAATCCATAGCCTTGTGACCAAATTTAGAACAAGAATAACAATAACCATTAAATCCATTTCCATACCTAGGTCTTGGAATTGTTTCTTTTCTGATCTTACTTTGAGGAATAGACCTAACTCCTTGTTGCATTTTTTAACTTCCAAAGTCCTCGTTATCATGTGCAGGTGCATGGGGAGCAGCTTTGGACGTTGATGGACCTACTTCTGGAGTCTTGGGAGACCAAGTGCTATCTTCATATTTTTCTCCTTTATTCTTGTAACCAAGACCAATCTTGTCAAGTGGAGATCTTTGGAAATCCAAGATCTTATCTAGGACAACTGAATTGTCTTTGAACTTGACGAAAGCACTATTCTTTTCAACTTTTTTTCTGAGACCAACTACCTCCATTTTCAGTCTTTGGATTGTCTACTCCTTTTCTTCTAGCTAATTCTTCAAGATTTCTTCTATCCTTTTGGATTCCTCGAGTCGAGTCTTGAAATCATGATTGGCCTTTCTAGTTTCTTCAAGCTCTTCCGAGTCTTCACTAGGCTTATCTTGTTCGTCCTTTTGATTGATCAATTCAGTCTTTAGTTGTTGAACTTCAACATCATTTTCTTTCAAATGGTCTCGCAACTCTTTGTCCTTGTGTTTGAGATTCAAAAGCAACACTCTCATTGTCATGGTCTTCTGCTGATATTCATTCAAAGAGTCCAATATTTTCTTTTTGAACTTTTTGAATTCACTATGGTTCAAATTTACTCTGTTCATGACCAAATATGCTCTGTTATTAATAATTATCAAAGTGAGATGTATCTCATGTGTAGCCTTTGATATCCCTTCATCATCTTCTGCAAGAACCTTCTCAATTTCATCACATAAGCTATCATTACAACCAAAAGAATCCATACTTTTACTGAAGTCCTCTTCTTTCTTCTTCTTCTTCTTGATTGACCTCTTCTAGGGGCTTGTCTTCTGACTCCTGATATGTCTTTTCAGTGTCTGGTATTTCCTTCTGATACTCACTTTCCACCTTGAACCATAGGTATTTGGTTGAAGTGTACTCCCCTACACTTTCCTTTACTGAGCTGGGAAGTCCATCCATGAGGAACTTCAAGGATGTAGCATTTCCCTTCTTATTTGATGGAGCAGGTGGATTGATCACAATCTTCCAAACACCAAAATTCTTTAAATATGCCTTCATTTTTATCCTCCAATCAAAATAGTCCATAACATCAAGTACATGCACATCATTGCTTGATGACTCTGCTTTTCTTTTCATTGTGTCTCCATGGATTTGCTTCAAGCTTGCAATGCTTGTGACACAGGCCTTCTCTAATACCAATTGTTGGACACAATGACCAAACTGAAAGGGGGGGGGGTGAATCAATGTGTGAGCAATTTGAATTTTTTTACCTTCAATTAATCAATCAAAGTATATCAAGCATTATATTATCAATTACATCATCATATGCATGAGATAAATCAACCATGAGTAATAAGCACAATAATCACATCAAGAGAGTGTTAGAATTATTAATCCTCCCTTGTCCAAATTTGGTCATATGTCTAAATTAGGAGTCATGTCTAAATCGAGAGTCCATTCAGTCTATTTATAGTCATTAGCACCATTGGGTCCGCTTGGCCTAATTGGGGAATATGTTTCAGTTACTAAAGTGTGGGGAACAATATTTAAGGTTTACTGCCACTGATTACACTATTTAAGGTTTCGGCACTCCCAGTGGCTTCCTAAATTGTAGGTATTGGTCTAGAAGGATCCTAAACTGATGCGAAGATCATTCAGAAAGCTCCTGTATGAGAAGACAACTTGATGAAATGGCTCTTCTTTTGAAGAAACATAACATTTATGTACCTTCTAGCACAAGAAAGGATGACTCTGAAGAAGAAGAAGATGAAGAATACCAAAGGAAAGGCCATGCACTGAAGGCTTGCTGCACATCATCACATGTCTTCCTCATTGATTTTGGAGCTTCCAACCATATGGCTACATCCAGAGAATCATTCTCTTCCTTTCAGTCCTTTGATGGTCCTAGTATTTAGATGGGCAATACTAGTAAAGTCAAAACAAAGGGGAAGGGCTCTATCAAACTTGAACATGGAAGGTTCAAAGATGTGCTATTTGTTCCCTCCCTAGCTTCAAACTTGTTATCTGTCTATCAGATGACCCATATTGGATCTCCAAAGTGAGTGATCTTTGGTCCTGACTCAGTGGATATCACATATATCTCTACTGGGAGCATCATAGCAAAGGGTACTACAAATCATGCTTCAAAAGCATATGAGTTCTCACATTTCATGCCTCCTTCAGAACCAATGCACTCTCAGCAGCCACTTGCAAGGGAAGGTAAAATCATTGCATCTACTTCTTTTACAGCTTCTACTAGTATTGCAGATCCATCTTTATGAGTTTATGAGATTGAGATTTAGGGTGACTCAGATCTAGATTCAATCCCTACTTCCAAACTGGAAGCTAGGAAGATGACTGGAAACTCACCTGACACTTAGAAAGGAAAGACCCTTGCACTATGCCATGCAATCTTACCTCTTTCAGGAAGATGCAACAGACTCCCTGTAAGATGCTATATGGAAAGGGCTCAGTCTCACTACATTCAGAAGAATGGATATGATCATACACCTCTTCATTTAGCAAGATACAAAACTTACATTCCTCCTTCCTCCCATCATCCTTTTTGGAGAAGAAGGAGAAGTCTACATGCTAGGCCCTAGAATACCTGTACACAGCACACCATGCATGTTGCTTCGCTACCTCACAGAGATGAACATTGCAGCAACATATTTTCAAGTTTTTCAAACTTGAGACCTGATTCTACCTGCTTAGATAGAGGGGGGGATTTTCTCCCATGTGGTTTTTTCCCTAGCTCCTTGTATTAAGCAGTTACTTTATTTTTACTTGATGTAATGGGTGACCTATGGTCTTAGTTACCAGGGCCCACAGATTGTCCAAGTTAGCATTCAGGGGGGGTGTTAGAATTATTAATCCTCCCTTGTCCAAATTTGGTCATATGTCTAAATCAGGAGTCATGTATAAATCGGGAGTCCATCCAATCTATTTATAGTCATTAGCACCATTGGGTCCACTTGGCCTAATTAGGGCACATGTTTTAGTTACTAAAGTGTGGGGAACACTAATTAAGGCTTACTGCCACTGATTGCACTTAATTGCATCAGTTTAGGAGCCTCCTAGACCAATCCCTACAATTTAGGAAGCCACTAGGAGTGCCGAAACGAACCAAGGTCAGTTCAGTTCAGTTGATGACTAGTTAAGCTAAGTTAGGAGTCAGTTACATTCAGTTCTAGTCCTCTACATTCAATTAGCGCTAGGTTTACTTGACTGCACTTAGAGGGGCACATTTCTCACCTACCACAGTCAGTTAGCCTTAGTCAACACTGAATGTAACACTTGATTTGTGTTTTAGAGCTTCGATGAACTCCGGTTATGGTTTAGACAAGGTCAGTTAACTATTGAGTCCTCCGATAGTGATTTAGACAAGGTCTTAGTTACATACAGTCAAGTAGAGTCTATCAATTCGAATTTCATGTGGCTATTAAAGCCATTATACTTCATTGTAATTATTATTTGATTACTTTTTGATTAATGAAAGCATTCACAGCTGCAATTCATTTTTGCACTATTTCATTCTTCAATTGCTAAGTAAATTGTGTGATCTACTTTGTGAGTCGTGTGTTTGTCTACAGATCTATGTGCTCAATTTATTAGAGAGACACAAGAATATATGTAATTTTAATATTTATTTATGTTAATGGAAGACTACAATCTTCTCAATTACAATCAACACCAACTAATGAAAAGAGCACCAACTCTCATAACATGACCCAACCTGGTTTTCTTAGCTCCAACTAAGAAAGGGTTGGGGAGTCCTATCCTCAAGGACAAGACTTAGCTTGCATCAATCTATGCTCATGTACCTCTGCACATCAATCTCTGCTGGTCAACCTCTGCTCATCAACAACTGCTCAATATCTTCTCATCAACCATGTCAAGTCTGCTCATCAATACTGCTGGTCAAGCTGGTTAATCCATGCTCATCACTACTACCCATCAATCTGCTCATCAACAACTACTCTCATTGATCATCCATACAGTGTTCATCAAAGAGAATCATCCATCATGATATAGTAGCATGAATTTTCATCAGGGTGAATGCATCAAGTATGCATCATATCAACATGGGGTTTGCATCATCATTTTTCAAGTATAAGGTATACATCACACTACATGCACTATTGTATACATCACTGTATTTGTTGTACAATACTCCACTATATGTATACACCACTTGTTAGCATTATTTTTGAGCTAATTAGTTGGCAGGGGATTAGACCAGTGGAAGGAGAAATAAGGTCTGTCAATTTTCATATCATATGACCATGGAGGATGTTGATAAGCTTCTGTAGATATTTCAAAGGTCATTTCTAAGCCGAGATTATAAAATAATTGAAAATTTCTAGTTTTTTAGCTCCGAAAATTTATAAGAATGAGAAAATCTGTTCCAAGTTGTAGGTTGACAGGAAATGAGGAGCTTAAGTGAAGAAGTTTAAGAATTTTGGTGTAAGAGAGAACAGGTTAGCTTGCAGACACAATTGTCCATTGGATGGAGAGGGGTAAGTAGATATGCGATCATAAACAATTTCATTGTTTCAATGTGCAGGGAGAAATGAAATTCTTAAATCGACGAAATGGTTTAAAAAGGCTTGTGTTTCAACGACGGTGATCTATGATCAGATCAGATCAACGGTGGAAATCTATTTTGCAAATCTAACTAGCACGATAAAAAATACTTTTTGAATTTGCGGAATCGGTTAAACACCTGCAGGTTTGAATGGCTGAGATTGATGGTGGTTTAGATCAACGATAGAGGTGAATTCCATTGATTTAATATGCTCAGGAAAAATCACTTTCCATATTTGCAGAATCATTTAAAAGGAGCGCAAGTTTCAACGGTAGAGATCAAGTCGAGGATGAATCAATGGCGGAGAATGATTCTGATGATTGAAAATGCGCGGATGAAAGCATATTTGATCAATGCATGGATGTAAGCCCGTTAAACTTGAATGATGAAGATTAAATATGGTATTGATCAAGGGCTGAGAACAATTCCATGAATTGAAGTTGTACAGAGAAAAATCAGAGTTGAGATTTGCGGAATTGAATACGAGCCACATATTTTGACGGTCCATATGAAAGTAAATTTTAAATCAACGGTTTGAAAGGGTTCCGCTTATCCAAAGTGCAAGGAAGGAAATTTTTGGTGAGAGTGCAGAAAGTGTAAGTATGGAAGGTGATCAAGGGTACATATTTAAGATAAGATGAATCTACGGTTAGAAATCAATCCAAGCATAAAAGTTATAATGCAGATAGAGAAGGTGATAGAACTAGAAACCAAGGTTTCAGACAAATCCAGATGGACGGTTCAGATTGGGGAGTGTTACGGAGAGAAAATTATTATGGCTTGGGGTGTAGCACAATAAACAACTCGACAAAAGAAATCAATCCCTTCCCAATATGAAAAAGAAACCAAACATATAACACTAAGGGACCTCAAATCATACCTTATTCTAGACGGTTGAAGTAGATCCCCGTTGAGCTTTTTCCAATCTTGCTTGCGCTAACAATTTTCTCTCAACAATAGCAAACAAGACAAGCATGCTATATAATATGGTGTTAGATCTACTCTAGCATATATAATCAACAATGCATAAGCAATTAAACATATCCATGGATTCAATATTCATTAAAATGCACATTATTGGATAGGAAAATATATTCTATTAATCAAATCATAGATTACACAAGTGACAACCTCTGTTGGCATGTCTACGAACCAAAGAAACCGAGTCCTCCACCTGGGCCTCCACCAACTCAATCCTCCATCTCTCAATAGCAAGCTCACAAGAAAATGAAATCTTGGGAAAAACACAAAGTGCTCCAAAGGGAAAAAGGGGTGCAGACTCAAGTATTTGCAAACTGTGGCAATAATGGACTATAGTTTCCTTGCTCTTCAATTCTTCTTCTTCAATTTATCCAAGGGTTTCCTTGTATAGAACTCCAAAGGGGTAATGGAGGGTCAAATATGAGCTATCTTAAGGTATATGGAAGGCCAAGAGTCAAGTGGTTTGGACTCATACGAAGGAAAACTACAAAAGTATTTGGATTTATGCACACATCCCAATGTACATGGGTTTGAGGTCAAAAGTCGCGTGTACACATGAGAATGGGTTTAAAAGTCGTGTACAACAATAAACAGGGGTTTTTAAGGGATGAAATTGGAAACATAAAAGTATAATATCAGTCCATGGGGTCTAAAGAGTCTGCAGAGGGACATGGAAGGGCATAAATATGTGATCAACTATGTGTGGTAAAATCAGTTATAACAGATGCCCCCTAATGTGTGAGGTCAGAGGGGTAACATGATGGTCGAAATACATTATAATATCCATCCCAAAAGTGAAGTGATGAAGAACCAGGTGGAAGAATCAGCCATCCATCAGTATAGTACAATAATCAATCTTTGCATATGACTGCAAATACATATAGCAGTCCTAGATACATAAGAGTACAATGGCCATTAATATGTATGATATAGAAAATGTGACATGTGTGGTCATCACCACATACAATATATAATAGATCAGAATCTGCATGATGAAGATATACAATGGATCAAGATCACCATAATGGCTGAAAATATCTAAGATACACTGGAATCAAATCACGAGAGTTGAAATCTCATGAACACTGGCACGATCAAGGAGGTAGAATATGTGGAATGCCACCAAGCTAGAAGTTCTTCTACACAAACTGCTACGAGTACATGTCCTACTATGTGAATAAAGGTGTTGAGGTCAAACATAATAGTCCATTGTCTGATTACCGGTCATTGATGTATACCGTTAACAGACACGAGATCACCCACCAATAATGAAAATGGGAATTAAGGTACTAAAGTGCAATCTAACAAGTGTGAATAGATGTGTTGAGGTCAAACACTTGGAAGAATCCATCGATCAGGGGAAATTGATGTATTCCCAAAATTGTCGATGGCGATAGAACCTACCACTGATGATTGGAAGTCTCAAGGCTCTCAAATGACTCTAGACTCCTATCCCAGAATAAATGATCTGAAGTCGATGGGATGGAATCCGCTGGAAGGAGGTCATTAAGGCACCCCTCATCAACCAACACGAGGTACTCAAAAATGCTGTATAATTTGGAAGAACTCGAACAAGATGTGCACGAACCAGTAACAGTATTGAGAATTTCGACATGAAAAGTCAAGACAACTGAGGAATGGCTGAATCAAGCTTCAACTTCCTTCGAACAAGAGCATAAATGCAAATGGTGACTAAAGGTAGGCAGCACAGACTTGATATGCAAACTTGGACATCTCTGTGACACAAGAGGCATCAACAGAAGCTCCATAGGGACTGGAAGCTTAACCAGTCGACGTAGATAAAATCAGAGTAACGAGTACAACTCCTAAAGTCAAAATTAATAACCCAACCAATGGATGTGATATGCAATGCTCTGTTCGAAGATGACATGACTCAACTGCTGCCAAAGATAACATCTTTTCCTATCTGGATTTTTGGTTTTTATATTTTTTTTGGACTTTTTGAGATATTTTGAAAAGCTTGAAAAAGAATAAAAGTGCTTTACAGTTACAAATCTAGGAGGATACAAGTGTCAGGGGGCAAGCAAACTAGTTCCAAGCAACAAAACATACCTATGCTCAATGCAAGGAATTATGTGTAGGATAACGACACTCGAGGGAAGGTCCCCTCCTGGTAAAAAATGGGGAATCGAGTTGCAAAACATATGTAAAAAGGCTCTACTTGGGTAGACATGAGAAAATATCGGGCTATATGGTTTATAATCAAAGTTAGGAAAGCCAGCATAATGCTCAATAAGGAAAGCAAAAACTCATGATAATGCAATCACAACTTGACATATACAAGGGAGTCCCGGGGGAATGACCAGCATAAAGTTCAAGAGGAGTATGAGGCTCTTGCTCAAAGACATGGTGGTACTATACAAAGGACTCCCACACCCTAAAGGAGAAATGTCAGCATGGGCACCAAATGAAATACATGATCTAACTAGGGTACCCATGTATGGGAAAGCTCTACCATTCACATAATTTCACTTCTAAAAGTAGCATGAAGATTCCGTGACAAGATGGAATGTGTTCGTACCTAGGGTTAAGATGAAACAGTCATAAGGCCATGCAAAATGCAAGCAGATGTGAAATTCTAACCTATATGCCAATTTAGACATAATACTTGAAATAGGCACGAAAGGGTTGAAGACATGGTCAAAACACACTCGAAACGGGCTCCTACAACATCCGATTAGTTCAAACGGTCCAAAATGGTCAGAAACGGTCAAAACTATAGAAAGTGGGTAAAAATTTCAAAAACTTTCTATAAAATAGCGAAAAATTAAAAATTTTCATACCATTTTGAATTTTTACCCACCATAGTGCATTTGAGTCCAAAAATTCAGAAGCAAATTTCAGGAGCATCGTCCGACGAAATCCTTCCACATTTGATCCAGGTAAATTCCCTTGGCCCTCCCTTCATTTTCATGTAAGAAATTAAAATTTTTAAGGTCAAATTAATTTTTTAGGCCACATTGACTTGAGTGTTTTGGCCCATGTGGATATAGGAAATATTTCCGCGTATAGGGATCAATATACGCAGAAAATGCCACGAAAACCATGTATATACGCGGCTGTTTTGTAGACAGTCGCATATAGGGACGCGAACATGGTTTTTATGGGAAAGTAATGATCAAAATTTGTGTTTTTTGTGCAGGATGGTACTAGAGTGGAGAGAGAGAGAACATGGTGATGTTGAGGAAGTTGTTTAGGATGACCTCATGGCTCAACAAGCATTACATGCATGCGGGTTATACAAGTTTTGGGGTCTTAGCAACTTGAGGGCAAAGCCAAGACTACTCCAGCTGCTGGTAGATTACCGGGATCCAGAGTCTAAAACCTTTCATATAGATGGGATGTCACTCAACATTGAGGTTGAGGACATATATTTCATCACAGGTTTGTCTCGACGAGGGGAGGTGGTGAACCTATGATCTCGTGGGCCAGGAGGCGGGCTGACTATAGAGGACTACATAGCTGTGTACTTCCTTCCCAATACAGAGAAGGTTGGGAGTGAAATCCTGACAAACACAATTCAGATTCTGGGGCTGAAAGCCATACTATTGGCATTAGGAAGGATCATAGGCTTAGCATCACTCCACCAGGCCTCATGGCCAATGATGTTCTATGCTGTAGAGTGTATGCGACCTACAATATATGACTGGAGTACTACGTTGCTGAGCAACATGAAACATCAACTCAATGACTGCAAGATGGGTAGGTTGAAGAACTTCAGGTTTGGCAGCATATTGAGCACATTCTTTTTTGAGTGGGTGCCAGGGCTAAGCCCTAGAGTAGACATTGCTCCACATGGATTCTGGGATCGACCCCATCGACGCTAGGCTAATTCCATGCGTATACTAGGTGGTGGAAGGGTGGCTAACCCCTACCCAAAAAATTTCTTTCCATGGTGGCGGAGATAGCTCATCGCCATAGATGACTATCCCTATGCAGGGATCGACTTTCACAGTGACCTATCCATGCCCCTACCACTAGGAGCGGCTTATGGAGACATAGGTAACGAATCCCAAACCCACTTTTAATTTTTGAATTATTTATTTTTTGTGTTTTTTGATATATGAAATCAAAATACATGTTTTTTGGTATGACGACACATAGTGATACTCTGTCATGTATATGCAGATGTAGGACCACAACGGCCAGATGGATTTTCTCATCATCGATGGAGGGGAAGAGGTGATGAGATCATGGGTGTGGATGTGGAGCAGACACTACAAAGCATTCACATGAACTTTGTTCAATTTACACAGAGAGTACCCATGGCGCAAGTTGAGGACTTTCCTGAGGCCATGTAGCGCCAGGTGGTTGGAGTACCAGGGGCATGGGTTCGATTGTTTTGCCAGCTAGCTAGATTCATGGTGTGCTACCATGATCAACACCCTCCTCCACCTCAGGCTTAGATACCTGGGTGTATATTTTTTGTATGACTGTGTAGTATATTTTAGTGGCTTGAAAGCCCTAATTTTGTATATGACACTTATGTATTATGACGTCACATTTTTGAACTTAATGAAAAATATTTATGATGATCGATTATTATTCTATTTACATGTGTAAAATGTGTTTGTGAAATGCTTATGGTTTGTGAAACAAATGGCAATCTAACACATAGTTAGCATATGAATTAGAAACTTGATTAAAATTTCTTGGAACATGAATGTATGTTATACTCTCAAATTTCCATTCTAGCAATCTAATACATAAGAATCTTCATAATAATGTCGGATCCCTAATACGATACAAGCCATTAAGTTGTGAAACCACTAACTATGAATCAAGATGTACCTCAAGAGAAAGAATACCATGTGAAATGGCATCCTGCAATAACTCAATGGCGACACTATATTCAACAACATTGTTTAACAAAGGCCATAAACATACGCCTCCTGAAGACAACACTTGATCTGTAGGATTATAGATCACCCAAGCAGCCGAAGCTGAGTTTTGAGTGTGGTGGCTAGCACCATCCGCAAATCCTATGTAAATGGAAGACTCCATCGAAATCTGCCATAAAAAACAAAAGCTAATCAACAAACCTGATCATCATAAGAAAACCTAACTATGCAATGCAAAAATGTACAATAATATTCAAAAATCAGCCTTCGCTGAAGATCATGCATAGTATTTTTTGAGATAGAGCCCATTTCTAGGCTTCGCCAAGGCTGTCCCTTCATAATCAACCAGCTCATAGGCACCCTTCTCTAAGAAGCGCTTAACCACATAAGGACCATGCCACATAGGATTGAACTTTCCTGCCCCTAAGGGTTCCTTAGCTTGATCCCACAAAAGGAACAAGTCACATTCACTAAACCTCCTAGGATGGATAGACTTATAATACTGGACCTTAATGCGACACTTGTTAACCTCAAGAGCCACTAAAGCATCTCGAAGCTGCTCATCAAGCTGATCCAAGTGGACCAAACTCTCTTCCAATGCGGAAGTCTTCGGTAAAAGCTCCATAGCTAGCTTCAAAGAAGGGATTTCGCATTCAACCGGTAATACTGAATCCACCCCATGCACAAGCTGATAGGGAGAAAAACGGGTGGCAGTCTTGACCACGGTTCTATAGGCCCACAAAACAGGATACAACATGATATGCCAATTAATATTGCTCTATGCGATGGTTCATTGGAGAATGGACTTAAGTGACTTGTTTACTGCTTCAACATGTCCATTCGCTTGAGGATAATAAGAATATGAGTTCTCTTGCCTATCCTAACTTTGAAGCTAACTCTTCCATCATTTTGTTCTAAAAGTGCCTGCCATTGTCAGTGACAAGCTCTCTCGGAATGGCAAAAGGGGTCATAATTTGGTTAACTATGAAATGCATGGCTGTCTCATCGTCGGATTTAATTGTGGGCATAGCCTCTACCCATTTCGTGAAGTAATCGACAGCCACAATAATATGATGGTGCCCCCCCAGCTGAAGCTGGGTTACAATCCATAAAATCAAGCCCCCACTTGGTGAAGGGACCGGCGGTGACAATAGGATGCAAAGGGGCGGGACGCGAGCACATATTACGTGCAAACACCTAGCAAGGGTGGCACTTCTTGACTGCATTAATGCAATCTTTAAATATGGACGACCAAAAATAGCCTGCTCTTAATATTTTTTGGGCTGTAGAAATCCCAGATAAATGACCACCACACGCACCTCCGTGGCAATCATTAAACACGACCTCAGCCTTAGCATGAGTTAAACAACGAAGTAAAATGGAATCCACCCCATGGCAGTACAAAGTATCATCCACTATGAGGTAGTTCTTTGCTACGTGACGTAGTCATCTGCTCATCCCGTGAGAGGTGAGTACAAACCTTCAATGTTTGCAAATACACAATAATATCCCCGTACCAAGGGTCCATAGTCGAGATGAGGAATATATGTTCATCAACAAAAGAATCCTCATAAACCTCCTCTTCCTCCAAATTTGGAAAATCTGATATGGGATCAGCAAATATTAACGATTTCTTTGATTTCACCGAAATGAATTCGAGATCAAACTCTTGCAAACTCACAATCCATTTATTATACTTTCCCCCAATCATCCTTCTAGTGAGGACAAATTGAAAGGGATTGATGTGAGCTACGACTAAAGTTTGGTGAAGGAGAATGTAATGTCTCAAATGATGAACCACATGAACAGTGGCTAATGCTAGCTTCTCAACATGGGAATAACGAAGTTCCACATCAATCAAGTTTCGGCTTAGATAATATATGACATGTTGATGGAGCTCCTCCTCCTCCTGAACCAATACCATCCCAATCGTCTCTTGCGACGCAACCACATAAATAAAAAAATCACGGCTATAGTCTGGTGGACTAAGCATAGGGGCTGTTGCTAAGGATTCCTTCAAGGCATCGAAAGAATCCTTAGCTCGCTCATCCCAGTGAAAAGGGGTGTCTTTCTTCAACAAACGCATGAAACATTTAGTCAAGTTGGTGAAGTTGACCACGAACCTTTGTAAGAAGTTCTCCATTCCTTGTAAACATTGAAGGTGTTGAATGTTACACAAGGGAGACAATTGAAGTATTGCCTCAACCTTCAAGGGATCGACTCTAATACCCTCCTTGGATATGATGACTCTTAGTAAACAACCAACCTTCATGCAAAAGATGCACTTATGAGGATTTAGACGAACTTGATAATGGTGGCATATTTTGAACACTAATCGCAAATGATAAGGATGAATTACTCTCAAACAAGAGTGAGCAACTACATAATCCAAATACACTTCAATAATATTTTTAAGATCATGAAGGATCAAGGTCATGGCCCGCTGAAACGTAGCTCCGACATTTTTAAGGTCGAAGGGAATCTTCTGATATGAAAAAGTTCCCCAAGGACAAATAAATGCAGTATTATGTTGATGCTCGGGTTTAATTTGTATCTAATTATATCCAAAAAATCCATCCATAAAAGAAAATACCTCACTTCCCGCATACTCATCCAAAATTTGATCAATAAATGGTGTAGGTAAATTATCTTTAGGAGAGGCTCAATTTAAATCACGGAAATGAGTGCATATTTGGATCGCTCCCTGCTTCTTATCCACCGAAACAAGATTTGAAACCCACTCTGTCAAGGGAACAAGATAGATAAAACCAGCTTTGAGCAGTTTCTCTATCTCTTCTTTAATGGCGGGTGCTTTCCTAGGATTCACAGCATGCAAACGTTGTTGAACCAGTTTTGCATCCGGATAGGTCTTGATTTTGTGTTCGACAATACAAGGGTCTATACCTGGAATTTATTCTTATGACCAACCAAAAACATCACAAAACTCCTTAAACAACTCGGTATACTCTTTTATCTCATTGGGGGAACAATCCACCCCAATGTAAACGTTCTCAATTTTACTAGGATCACGAGAAATGTTGATAGGAATCATTGCTGACAAGTTAGCCATGTTCCCTTCAACAACCTTACTTAGAGAGCTTAATGGGACCACGGGACTACCAAATTTCTCTCTTAGAATCGCACTAAATTCATCACACTCTAAATGATCAAGCTTAGGAAGGAAATACAATCTATGGTGCAACTCTTCCTAAGGTTGTTCTATCCTAGACATAGCCTCAATAATAGCTTCATTTGACGGAAAAAAATCATCAAGGCATTCTTACGAGTGAGATGAATATACTGCCCATGTAGGCAGCACATAAGGGTCCTCCTCCTGCGTCCGCGAAGAGGAAGGATTGGGCTCTACAACATGATCAAGATTTGCTTGATACAACACCAATGTTGCAGGCAATGACATGTCCGTCTCGATAGGTATACTCAAAGTACTCGGTGAAGGAAGAATCCAAGGATCCTCCATATGAGAAGTGTGAAAAGATATTGAATTCGATGAGGATGAAGCCCTACCAAGACTAGACCCAATCATAAGAATGGGCGCAGGACAAATAAAGGTTCCCATGAGAGAAGGATACATACCCACACCCACATTCTCAATTGCCAGTTGAGAATGATTGATAATCAAGATAGAAGCTCTCGATGATGCTGACACACTCAAATTTTGGAAAGACTTCTGATCAATAGTAATGATCTTCCCATTAAATGGAAAAAAAACCACTCAGAATAGGGAAGAGCCTACTTCTTGCATATTGTACATCCAATTTTGTCCCAGTAAAAGATTATAGTCAAGGGGCACATCAACCACCTCGACCTCGATCGCAATAGTCTTCCCTTCCAATTGGACCTCTAGAGAAGGAAGTATGCCGTGCGGCCGAACCGATATTCCATCGAAAGTAGTCAACATGTTGTAAAAATGAGATAACATGGGAGAACCTAAACCCTTCCAACAAGCCAAATACATCACGGAAGTGACGTCACCTTCATCAATAATAGTATGCATGATGGTGTTGTTTAGACACTCTACATGAATCAAAAGAGACACGTAGTAATTCAAGCAAGGCTGGATTCCATGAGTTTCAAATTTGATCATGGAAGAAGAGCTATCATCACCAACCCCAAGAGCAGACAACAAGGCCTTTCTCTACAAAGGATAAGTCTGAAGCACTTAATGCAAACATCACACAAGGAGTCTAGCACAAATCCTTGACAATTGAATAGTTCTGTGTGGCTTGAGCATTAGGATTGTGCCGCGAGCGCTTCAAGACTCCCTTAGGAATGCGAGGCGGAACTTTAGGCTTATCTGTAGGGTTTTCAATTCGCAAATAGCTCTCAAGTGGAGTAGGTTATTTTCCAAAGTCAGATTGTGATGAACCATAGTATTTCGCACGTGTCACAACATTTGTAGCATTCACCATGTTGATGCAACTGTGACCACTAGCGGCCTCCGACAGGTTTTGAGTTACACCATATGCACAACCAGGATCAATGGTCCTCGAGTTCATATTTTGATTATTAGGTAAAGGATTAGTAAACACAGCTAGGCCCTGTGATATGGACTTTGAGGCGTCCTCCATACGAGGGCACAAGTGAGTGAGGTGATCGGCCTTACACAAATTACAAGGAAAATTCACCTTACTCTTAGGATGCTTGTCCCCCCTAGCATTGTTTGTGTTCTTTTCATTATTATTACCATTTTTAATTTTTATTCCCACACTTACGATTATTCTTTCCTTTCTTTTTATTCCTTCCAGGTTGCTGGTTGCCTTTCGGGTTCGACGTTTGCACTGAAATTACACTCGCCGATTGGGTAGGATGAAATGAAGTCGTAGCTTGTCCCGACGCATGCTGGTTAAGTGATAACTGGCTCACTTGTTTCGTAACCAAGTCTGCAGGTTTGGTACTTGTGGAGCCAACAATACCATCGGCATGTGGCCCGGGTTTAATCTTGGGGTCGAAATTGGAGCTTGGAGCATTCAAGATAATCTCATACAAGAGTCCGGACTGAGCATAGATCAAATCCAACTCTTGAGCCCTAAAAATAGCTTAGCCCTCATTTTTAACTCCGAATGTGGAAACATCCTTCGCAATATAAGGTAACAATTACTTGAGGAACCACTCTAGAATAAACTCTACTGGTATAAAGGCTTTAATTAATCATTTCTGTCTACGCCACTCTTGAATATGATCCAAAATATGCATGGCTTTGTCTTGCCGAAAGGTCAGCAAGAGTTTGGTACCGACGTCATAATGTACAGGTAGCTGGAAGTGATTAAGAAAATTCAAGGAATGATCATGAAACGTAGTATAGGTCCCCCCTGGTAACTCTATATACCATTTCGCTACAGGACCCATGAGGGTGCGTTGAAATAACCTCAAATGGACAAAATAATTAGTTAAGGAATTAGAAGAGCACCAAAGGTGGAAGGTTGTGACATGCTCACCGGGATCTTCACCAGCCTTACCTTCGAACTTGGGAATGTCTGAAGGAAGCTTGGTAGGGACTGACGGCCATACCGAATCATGAGACATAGGATCATTCGTCAATCTCGACAAATTAGGTAGGTTCAAGGTTGCGAGGAAAGGGATCCTAGGTTGAGCTGGTCGATTCCATGCTCCCTAATAGGACTGGTTTGGATAAGGTTTATTTCTATACACACCGTGGCCTTGGCCAATGGGATAATAACCTCCTCCCATATGACCCATGAAGGGCTGCATGGAAGCATTGTAATGCAGAGTACTTTGATTATGAGGTGCTACAAAGCCATAATTAGGAGAGTAAGCAGGTTGTTGATACCCATACCCATATGGTTGATTATTTTTTCCGTAATACGGTCCATAAGAAGGTCCATGGAAAGCTCCATAGGATGGACCATGAGATGGTCCACGAGATGGTCCATGAGATGGTCCATATGATGGTGCATAGGTAGGTATATGGGAAGCTCCATGAGCTGGACCATGAGATGGTCCATGAGATACTCCATGAGACAATCCAGAAGTAGGTACATGACCTTCTTACACATGAGGAGGCATTTGGACTTGTGACACTACAGTGTTAGCAGAAGTAGGATGAACATGGATTATAGTAGAACTTCGGCTCGAAGGACCACTAGAGTTAGGAAGAGGATGCGTAAAAAAGGCATTCGAAGGAACAGGTTGAGAATATGATGGAATATATGAAGGAATATAGCTTGTACCCCCAATATTCACATGTCTCGGTTGAGGTCCCCGAAGAGGAACACTAGTACTGCTAGGTCTGGGTTGCGTGTGTAAAGGAATTTCCACCACTAGAGTGGATGGGGCANCTTGTACCCCCAATATTCACATGTCTCGGTTGAGGTCCCCGAAGAGGAACACTAGTACTGCTAGGTCTGGGTTGCGTGTGTAAAGGAATTTCCACCACTAGAGTGGATGGTGCAATGCGACTGCTTGTACCAAACCTCTTCACCTGGAAAGGAATGTAAGTGCCCCCAAGCGCAGTACAAAGGTCACCAACCGATTCGACGTGAGGTGTCGGACCGGTGTCGGGAATATCAAGCATGCCATATCTAATGTGGCTAGTGCTGGTGGGTGCATGGTGATTCTCTTCACCCGGATAGTATAACCAATATCGGGGGTCAGAGCTAATGTAATCATGAAAATGTGACAAATATTCTTGTGATGATCCAGCCCCATAAGGACCAGACTCAGGCAGAGTCCCATATATGCTAGAAGGTTCAACTTCCATCCTCGGAGGAGGGGAAGGGGGGAGCTCCGAGACCTCAGAATCATGTTGAATCATGGTGAGATATCTATGTGAATAAAAGTGATGACTAGTTCGCTTGGACTGTCTGGATCTCTCTCCCAAAGGAGGAGGAGAAGTAGAAGGTGGAAGACCTACTAAATGACGAGAGCGACAAGGAGCCGCACCCAAATCCACAATGACTCAACAAAAAGAAAAGACTCGATCTATCTATGTAAACCAAAGTAATATATCATGCATAGAGCATACACCTAAGAAAACTACAACCAACAAGCATGGAAACCAAGGGTAGGATATATGAGCTCTCGAATGAAGCAGGCATGTATCGCCTAGGAGAGGCTTGAGACTCCCATACACAACAAGAAAAGGTTCATAACCAATTGCAGTGGCCCTCAGCTTCAATGCATATAGCGACTGTGCTGTCTGACCCCTACCTGTCTAGGACACCTACAGAATAACCTCAGTAAATACCCCCTCGATAACCTAGGTAAGGCAACTGAGGTCACCTCAATATAACCAATTCTCAGGAAGACAGTCATAGGCGGGATTGACTGTATGGGTAGGGTAGCAAATCCCAAGGCCTGAAATCAGAAATGGTACCATAGGGTTGCACCAGTCAATACCTCAAAGACCCCCAAATACGGATACAATCCTGGAAATCTCTCTGGTGCTCACAGAAAGTGACCAGGGGTCATACCAATCACAATCGTGTGCACTGCCTCATGCTTAACTCCCATGTAAGAGGAGCATCCTGAGAAACACTAATTATACCAAGGGTTTCACACTCACACCTGGACAGACACCTAATTGTTTTGTTCAGTGGTCTTGGAGAATTAACTTACAATGAACTATTCCAAGACCCTAAAACCTAATCTTGTTGATGAACCCTAAAAGAAAAAGAGTGTAATACATTTTATTAAGTGTTGATTTTATTTGGCTGTGATTACTCAAAGGGTAATGGTTGTGCAACTTATGGTGTTATGACACAACATGAAGTAAAATGCACACCTAACAATCTATGCAAATGCAATGTGTAGAATGAAAAACAGGGTATGCTACTACGTGAAGTGAAAAATTTTTCCTTCAAATGTAAGTGCAATCTTTTCTATATGAAAATTTGACTACAATTCACCAAGCAAACCTAATGCAAGTACCATGCCAATGAAAAATGCAAGAAATGCATAACTATGCAAAAAGAAAAATATTTTTGTATTTTTGAATTAAATGAGATATGAAAGCAAAAAGATGACTTTACAACCCTCAGAATCTGCAACCACTCACAAACAATAGCCAAGCAAAGCACCAAGGTAAAATAGACCTAATGCACTAATCTCAAAACAAAAAAGTAGAAAATGGATGACAATAACATTTCTAAAAAATCAAACTAAAAGTAGTCTCTGGTCAGAAATAAAGGGTATATACAGACTCCAGAAGCATCCAATAAGACTCAACAATAATCCAAACTCACCCAACAACACTTAATCCTCCCACTAAGGCTCAAAATCAAGGCATATGCGACCGTTCTCAGTAAACCAATGTACATACGCGACTGTTCAAGGAAAACCCGCGTGTATACGCGAATGTGAAAGCTAAACCCGTGTATAGGAAGAAAAATGAAGAAAAATAGGGCAACTAGACAATATAAGACACAATTTAATCCTTCAGGACCCTAGTGGGAAAAAATGCCCCCAGACTCGACACAAAAACAGAGAAATTAGAGCAATTCAGGTACATTGAATACCAAAAACCCCCAAAGAGAAACAACTAGGAACCTCCCTAGTATGGTTGCTAATTCTGTTACGGAGAGAAAAGTCCTATGGCTCGGGGTGTACCATAATAGATAGCTAGACACGAGAAATCAATACCTTCCCAATATGTAGGAGAAACCAAACATCTAACACTAAGGGACCTCGAATCATAACTTATTCCAGAGGGTTGAAGTAGATCCTCGTTGAGATTTTTCCAATCCCGCTTGCGCTAACAATTTGCTCTCAACAACAACAAACAAGACAAGAATGCTATATAATATGGTGTTAGATCTACTCTAGCGTATATAATCAACAATATATAAGCAATTAAACATATACATGGATTCAATATCCATTCAAATGCACATTATTGGACAGGAAAAGATATTTCTATTAATCAAATCAGATATTACACAAGTGACAATCTCTGTCGGCACGTCTACGAACTTGAGAAATTGAGTCTTCCACATGGGCCTCCACCACCTCAATCCTCCATATCTCGATAGCAAACTCACAAGCAAAGGAAATATTGGGAAGAACACAAAGTGCTCCAAAGGGACAAAGGGATGTAGACTCAAGTATATGGAAACTGTGGCAATAATGGACTATAGTTTCCTTTCTCTTCAATTCCTCTTCTTCAATGTATCCAAGGGGTTCCTTATATAGCACTCCAAAGGGGTAATGGAGGGTCAAATATGAGTAATCTCAAGGAATATGGAAGGCCAAGAGTCAAGTGGTTCGGACTCATACGAAGGAAAACTCCAAAAGTATTTGGATTTATGCACACATCCCGATGTACGCAGGTTTGAGGTCAAAAGTCGCGTGTACACACGAGTATGGGTTTAAAAGTCGCGTACAATAATAAACAAGGGTTTTTAAGGGATGAACTTGGAAACATCAAAGTATAATATCAGTCCATGGGGTCTAAAGAGTCTACAGAGGGACAAGGAAGGCCATAAATATGTGATCAACCATGTGTGGTAAAATCATCTATAACAGGGAGAATTTCAGATCAAGGGAGGAGATTTACTCTAGTACTCAAAGTTGCATGAAAAATAAAGAAGGATGAAATAAGCGGGAATAAGATAGTATGCTTAACCAACAGTCATAAATCAAGGGCTTGGATTGAAGAATACCTGGTCTACGGGTGAGATTAAATTTCAATGAAAAATATGCACAGTCAATATGGAGAATACAATAATATAAGGACAAGCACGTGGATTCAAACGATTTGGTTTTTCTGAAGCATTGGAAAACGAGAACTTAGGCTGTGCGGAAGGTGCACCATGGAAAAAAATTTGAGCCATCTTTCAGCTGACCAGGTAGATTCATTTCTCTGTTGAACTAGTATTTCATGGCTGAAATGGAAGATTTAGAGGTTCAGAATCTTGAGTATCAAAAGGTTGAATAATTTCTTGAGGATAAATATTTTGAAATCTTTGACACTTCTTGTTAAATGATACAGTAGAGACCACCAAAAATAAGTTGAAAATCCTCAAAGATCAAGGAATTGATACTCATGGAGTGTTCAGTTCATTTTTCTTTTATTTTTTTTGTAGAACAAACCCCAAATTGTCTAGAGTTCGTCGAGTGGTGCGCCAGCAATTCTTCTTCTTCTGAAGGAGTAATTATGGATGCATATAGGTATAAAATTTTTTGTCTAGTAAATTCCCTTGTCATCCGAAATAATCTTTTAATCCCCACTGATTTTGCCCAAATGTTAAAAGAATATAAAGAGGAAAACCTAGTCCAAATTTTTTCGAGAGTCCTCATTCGAATAGAAAGAAAATTTCCTCAAAACTGCTCAATACCTGATAGTCGATTGTTAAATAACCCTTTTCCCATTGATTAAAACCTATTTAATGAATAAAACTAACCTCTGATAACCTTGGAAAATCAGTTTTTGGGGTTGGACACAACTAAATACATCATCGAACCCTTGTTGAGTCTAATGTTCACCTTTAGTACTGGTCAAGTAGAGTCTGATCAGTTAAATTATTCCATGCAATCATCATGCCTTAAGTTTGATGTGTTTTTAGCTGAGAATATCCATTCTTAGTTAATAAACTCTCACAGGACAAGATCATTCATATTTCAATCTTTTCTATTGAAGATGTTCTTAACATTCAATGAAGAAAATTTACAACTCCGAGAGATGGTGATAACAGATGAAATGAGTAGGGATTATTGTAAATTGATGAATTTTCTCATGGCACCAGTATAAAATGTTTTCTTTCAAGAGAGATTAACGAGATTATTACCGGAAATGAAAGAATTATTACAGTTTTCACCTGAAAGAAGAATAGGGGATTGGTTCCTCTCTGAATACAGTATCGTGATTAGGGTATGGGTTTATTCATCAACGCTATATCCTACCAACATTTTTGACAGTGAGATTGTTTGCATTGGAACTAATTAGACAAAGGTTAATAGTTGAAGATGAACATTTCATGAGCTTTAAAAAGAATTCAGAAATTAAATTTCAATGGACAGTAGGTCACCTTTTGTCATTATGAGCAAATCAACTCTTCCAATGATCGAAAGCATGCTTAGAGAAATGGGATTTTCAGTTGAAGCTACTGTTAATTATGAGCCTCACCATGTCATGTCAAGTAGTATACAAGCCAATAAAAATAAACCATTTGAACATCTTGAGGTGGCAGGACTTTTTGAAGCAGCAAACTGGATGGATTACCCCAAAGATATTAAGAATGGTGGAAATATGCAAGAATACTCACTTTCATTTGTAGTAGGGAACACTTCTCCTAAGCATGATATTTCTAGTATAGTTGCAGTAGCTACTCATATTACTCCATTGGCTAGTTTTTCTAAAAATAAAATAAAAAGAGAGTGTTATCAAAATCCATGGATACTGAGGAAGAAGACACTACTAGAACACCCAAGAAACAAAAGATTGAAAAGGAAGAACAACAGCTTGTACAAGCTACAAAAGATAAAGGAAAAAAGAAGCAGGTGAAGATCAAAGGCCTAGCCTTTGAAATCTAGGAATATACCTTTGATAAAATTCATGAAGGAGCTATAGATAAGTACAAGTCAAAACTGAATTGATAGACAGATATAAATATGTGGGTGAAAAAATTTTGATAAAAAATTGAAGCTGTATGATGAAGTGAGAAAATTGTCTAGTCAAGATGTATCCCTGGTGACTGTTAGGGATCAGACTAAAAACACATTGAATTTGGCAGTGATTACATGAAATAAAGTGGCTGAAATGAGGATGAATGTAAAGAATATCCCTACAAATGATATGACACATCTACAGAGAGAAACACGTGATATTATTTATACTGACTTGTTGAAAGCAACATTGCAAGTGTCAAAGTTACAATCAAGTAGGAAAAGAGTCGAAGATTTACTCAGAAAGGAGAAGATGGAGAACAAATCCCACTAGACGTAGATTAATAAGCTACAAACATAACTATTGGTGGCTGATAGTCAAGCTGATAAAGGAGTTGTCGCACATAAGTTGTTAAATAAGAAAGAAAGTGCAATTCAATTGTTAAAAAAACCTGAAGATTCCAGCTACTCATCTTATACAAACTCCTGAGCTGATAGAGTTTGAGAAAGAAAAAGAAGCTTTGACTACTGAATTGGTTGATTGTAAATAAAGGTTGTTGAAGTTTGAAGAAAAGGAGAAGCAATGGCAGAAATATGTAGGACTTTGGGATGAAAGTAAAAAGGTTTTTAAAACAAAGCAAGCAGAGCTAGAGAAGGAACTAAAGGAAAAAAATAAGGATCAGCAAGTGCAAGTTATTTCACCTTCTATAGAATCTGTGTAGATTCCCTTTCCCAAGCTATGTATCTGGTAAGTCTTAGATATTTAGAAATCATTGGTTTGAAGAACCAGAATAGAAATTTGGAAGACATAGCTGAAAAGAGAGAACACGAAAGAAATAAATTGGAAGACAAATGTAAGGAACTGATGGATAAGAATAATAAATTGATAAAAGAAGTGACATGACAATCAACCTTACAGGGAGCTAAGCATCTTATTTGGGATGTAATGATAATAGAAGCAACCAAGCTCAGGCCTTATTTGGATTTTATTCTAGACAAGGAGATTGTTACACACGCAGCTAGATAGAATGTCATGATGGTAAAGAAAGTATTAAATAAAAAACCCATAGAGACAGCTCATAATGCTATCAGTTTTTCGAACAGTTTGATAGAAGAGGAAATAAAGAAAGCAAATATTCAAGACCAGATCTTAGTTATCACACGGGCAATAAAAGTGGTGAATAGATATCATCATTTGGAAACAGTTCAAGCAAAAATTGATATTATGCATCATCCAATTAAGAAATTCATTGAATTGTTTAATCCTTTGTTCAAAAGAGGACTTCCTTTCTTTTGGGAAGAGAAAGGAGGAATGTGGTTTCAGAAAGAGTATAATGACAGATTAATCAATTGCAGATTAGATCACAGGAATTTTGATGATATGCAACAACAATCTTTGTCTGGAAAAATAGTGATCGACAAATTGGACGGAGATTTTGATGTTGTTCGACTTCAAAGCTACATGTACCAAATTGCCAGATTTTTTATGTAGAAAACATGGAGCTCAGGGTATTCATGAAGGAGATGATCAATATGGATCTGTTAGTTGTTGATCAATGGAAGATAATGGAAAATTACGAGAAAAGTAAATACAAGTTGCGCCAATGAAGATATGAATATCACAAAGATTTTAATGTTGAACACTAGTTATTAGTTATTTAGTTTGTCTTTAGAAACAATTATTAGTTAAGAAGTGCTAGATGACACATGTAAAAGAAGTTGGAGCTATTTTTAGTGATCAGTTATATTTTCATCTCATGGAGCAATGTATAAGTACTTCTACATTTTATGAGAAAAGTGTTGGAACCCAAGAGATTTTGCGTTATGTATCTTGTGAATTATCTTTAATAAAATTACATAGTTGAATGTTGGCCTTTTGATGCAAATATTCATGTGTATTTCATAATTACAGTCTGTTACTTCTTTCCTTATGTGCATGTCTTTCTTGTTAAACTTTCCATTGTGTGTTATCTCATATCTGGAATAAGTGTTTAATAGTTTCATAATTCATACTTGTTTATGCTCTGGCTATTGTTTTAGATATTCACGAAACCTTTCAACTAAAGTTAATACATAATTCATCTTCTGGGTGCTCTATGTTAATGGTCTGTCTTTCTTTATTCTTTATCACTAGACCAAGAATATTTTGACTGTGACCAAAGTATTATCTTGCCTTTGCAGAATATTTCCATGCAAACTGTTCTGAGATTCAAACAACATTTGTGACTCCATAGCCCAATGAATACCTGCCTTGTTTCAACCACAAAAACAATTTAAATATTTTTATTTTTATTTATATATCTGGCCTTGTCAAACAAGTCTATGAGAGATCCCGCTCTCGAAGGAAAGAAGCCATCTTTCTTTCTTAAAGTGGTTTTGTTGTTACCTTGGGATTTTACCTCTTACAACCTGGGTATTTTCTAAGTGATAACACCATTGAATACATTACTGTACATACTCTATTGTATGTAGTTTATTGTACATACCTCATTGTTTTCCACTGCACATACACTCATACATTGGGCTCTGTGTGTGTCAACATCACCGTTTATGCACCAAACATCATATCATCATCCTTAGCATCATCATCACATGTATAGATCACAACCTCACACTTTACTGTACATATATTACTGTATGTGTAATCGTACATCATAGGGTTTGTACACTAGTACAAAATTAGAAATTAATGACTAAAAAAATGAATAAAATCTGGCTATAAACGTCTATTTTTGAGTTGGCGACTAATAGTAGCTAATTTCCACTATCCTATAGCTTGAATAAATTAGTCGTATTTCACTTAGTCATTAGTATGTTGACTTAATAGTTATTGTTTTAGTCATTGAGTTAGTCACGGATTTAGTCATCGATTTAGTCACTGATTTAGTTACTGATTGTAACAATTAATGACCAAATATATGACTAAATAAACTACTAGATGATAACATATTAATGACTAAGCTAAATACGACTAAACTTTAGTTGCACTATAAGATACGAGAAATTAGCTACTAATAGTCGTATATATGCATATTTAGTCATTTTTGTAGTCACAAATTTATGGTAGGGCATAGAGGAATTGAACCACCAACCTCCTGCCTATAATTAGGTAGGTGTTCTACCATTGAGCTAGCACCCTTTAAGAAGATATTGCTTGATAATGATGATATTCAAACAAATTTCACATCATTCAAGCATACAAAATAATGATTATCAAGGTACTATAGATCCATAATGGCTTACCCTGTACTAGTCCTTCAATACCTTATTGCACTTAATAAATTGCATTTGAAAGACTTGAAGGACTATTACAAGGTAAGCCATTATGTATCTATCGTAACTTGATAATCATTCTTTTATATGCTTGAATGATGCAAAATGCAAAAATCCCAGAAATTTATAGGAATGAGAAGCATGCATCCAATGTTACACTATCTACCGAGTGATCTAGAGTCATGCCAAGATATCTGAATTTGACTGAAAATTCATAAGTAACTTGAATATAGTGGTGGATGATGTCACAGAAATGAGAATTTTAGTTTATATAGAAGCAAAGGATGAGCAAATGGAACAACTCATCACCCAAAATGTATATAGAATAGTAAATAGAAATATACAAATAATTCAATTTCACATCAAGAAGAATGGGAATTAAATCTAAGTACTCTTAGCCACTAGATAAATGGAAAAGAATTGAGATGAAATATTAGCAACAATACCTTCGAGTTTGCTTTCTGACAAGAAGTATGAATACTTATGTGATCATTCTATTCAGAGGTGACTTAAACAACCACTAACCTGAAATCAAGGCAAGAAACCATGTTCAGATTGATATATAAATAAAATAAAATAAAAGTTAAAGATAGACTATTCCAATCCCACTATCATTTATACCTTGAAAGAGAACTAGAAAATCTCCCACAACTGTTCAAGTTTGTCCAAAGTTCCCACTTGGAATGCCATTGTTTAAACAAAACAAAAATAAATTGAAAACATGAAAGTAGTAATCTACTCTACTTGTCTATTAGATGCAGAGTCCCATAGATGTACAACATAACTAGTCAAATACATGCAATAAAATTATAATGAAAAATATCAGAAAGAAAACAAATACATAAGATGAAAAATAACTTTTCCTCAAAAAATTTATATACCAACCCAGGCCTGTTTATAGCTCTCATTTCAACTTCAGCCATTTGTCTTCTAAATGTAAGGAAAGAATTTCACACAATAAAGTTTTTATGGTCTATAAAGATGACTAGGTTTAGCACTATTCAGTGATATGTGTATGGTCTTAAAGAACCAATGTAAGGTCTAGTCAAGATTTGGATGATAGAACCTTGTTAAGCAAAATGGGTGAATCAGTATGAGTACAAGTGAAGTATGTTATCTAAACCAATGAATCCCTTAGAATGACCTAATTTAAGGTCAACCACAATAAGTCTTAAGGAAAAATTAAATTGTATTTTTGAATAAATGTGTAAGGTTGTCCCAAGACTAGTTGCAAAAAAAGGTATGAAATACTACCATTCGGTGAGTATGGAATATATAATAAGGCATCTCTAAGATAGAACCAAAACAAGGCCAAAGGAGCAGGACTGGTGAATGGGACTGAGGAGGTTAATGAAGAATAATGACAATGGGTAATCAAGATCATTTTTTTGCATAAGTAATTAATGTTCAATATTGATTAACCTTTTTTGGGAATTGTGAAGCCTTGATTTCATTTCGCTGTTCAATATGGTTGTATTTCCAAATTTGTTTTATCAGGAATAGCTTATGTATAGTTGTATTTCATTTTATTTCACTTTATGTATGTTGTAAACTTGTATTAATATTTTGATTATATTTATAAAATTAAATACTTTAATGACTTATGTTCCAACTTTCAATTTTTATGTATTCTAATATAAATTTTGTATTATTCCTCATGGGGTCCCCTATGTTGAAGACCCCAACATACCCTTCGACATTTCCTAAAATTTGGGGGGTACTTCTACATATGTAATTTATGTGTTTCCCCACTTGAGTGTCTCTACATCTCGTAAACTTGGGGGGACATTGGTTATAACAATAAGCATCTTCCCTAATCTAGAAGAGTTTCCTTCATCATTCTTTCAACAATTGGACAAGTTGAGCATATGCTATGTTAGCTTTCGAAAGTAAAAGAGTAACTAACCATATGCTTGTAAAAGGAGCAAAAGAAAACGAAAGAGCTTCAATAAGGAACAAAATAATTCACAGTGGAATTCCAGAATATGGTAGCATCCATGAGCCATACCCACATTAGATGGGTAGTTTGACACTGCACAATTTTCATAGGGAAGAGAACTTAAGCGCATAGATGTAGAGGAAGAAAACTCTTCCGCTTCCCTTCAAGGTAATTTGTACATGTGCTTGGGTCTTATAGTGTAGGTTTATACATTCTCGGGTTGACTCCATTGCTATATTTACATTTCACTTTGTACAAAATGTTTTACTGTTTTGGTGTTTAGCTATTTTTTCAGTCCCGGTTGTTTTCCTGACCCTAGTTCCTTACTATTTTGCTGAATGTAATTTCAAGTCCCATAGACCTACCTTGATCATTAGTGGACATTAGGATAATTTCATTCTCTTTCTTATATCATTTTATGACCATAAAATTAGAATCAACCTACTTACTGTAAAATTAAATCCGGCTCCTAACTTGCATAATGGAACCTAATGGACATTTATACAACATCACTTCATGTACTAAGCTGAATATTAATGATATGTTGTTCTTCCTTCATTGTCTCTATCTTTTGCATGTTTTGAGTTAAGTTGTACATTAATGAGAACATGGACATTAGTAAAAAATGTGGCATTAATATATGAAGGAGACCCTCACTTAGACATTGTCGAAGAGCCGGAGACTACATCAGAAAGGGTCCCATGGTTGGTCACTAGTAGTGCTAGCTAAAATGGTTGGATGTCTATCGTGATTATTCCCTAAGATGCACTAGAAATCATGAAGCTACCAATTATGTTTCGAACATGCATCTTATCTATTTATAATTCAATTGAACATGGACATTATTTCCTAATTACATGTGCTTTGAATTAATTGTTTGAATCTAATTTCTCTCCTCAAAAGGCTATAAATGTTAACCAATTTATACACTAAAGAAATCAATTGATAAAACTTAGCTCCTATAGTGGAAATACAGAATAAATCAGACAAGTATGCAGCCAATACAAAGACAACAAAAATAAATTGGGGACAAATAACATATAATAAGGCTAACATACGTGTCAAGTATTAACCGCTCATATGCCTTAGGAATGGTAATGCCCTGGTAGCGTTGTTGATATGACAGATCTAACTCACTTTTTGTTGTAGACATTTCCAGTCCTGGCTGCTTCACCTACAAAAAATTGGCAACAATTTGCATCAGGTGGTGAACAACTACTATAAAAAATCGCTTATAGTTTAAAGCCACTAAAAATCATCACTTAAATATTGGTAGAAAACATGCAACTGATTTGATAAGTTTATTGAATTATACGTAGGACTGTCTTATACTGCATCAAGTAATACAAGTGTATAAATTCTTGCATGACAACTTAGTATCATATCGAACAAGGATTTAAATCTTCTGAATTCAAAATATTGTCCTTTTTTAGATATATGATACAACACAAACACAAAGAGATGAATTTCTCAGGATGCAGCTGGTCTTATAAACTAGATGAATATTGGATCCTGAATATGGAAAATTGTTGTGAGGTTCTTATCGTTCAATCTTCCCCTAATTTTTCAGACATCCTCAGTCCACAATGATAGGAATATTTTTTAGTATTGTTTTAAGAAAAATGAGTGGATTTTGTCCCAATGTACATAAACATGTGCCATTCGCTTTTCTTAGTGATCTCAACTATAGTGGGAGTGTACTGGGGTAAAATGAGATAACCAGACATAAGTGGCTTAATCCTTCATACTCTACTCAAAAGAGGTGTGCAAATGAAAGGTGAAAATAATATACTCACATTTTCTTACATATGATAAAATTTGAAAGTCAAAAAGAACATACCGTAAGCTTCATGTACATGGCCTCTGATGGCTGCAATCGTATCACAAATTTACACTCTCTTTTACAATTGTTTGTCGTCTTTAGAAGATTTTTCTTGTTCTTTGTTCTTTTTTCTAGGCCTTCTAGTATGAACATAATCTTTGGCCAAATCATCTTGATGATTATCTATAAATATGAACATTTGTTCTCTTGCAGATATTTGAAAGTGTATTTATTGCTGGTTTGAATTGCTATATGTTTAGTTTCAATCTAAGAGTTTAATTGTGCAAGTTGTTCATAATTGTTGTTGCAAACAGAGTTTTCTCCAGCAATTAAAACTGGAACAACTCATTAACATGGCAAATAGATACACTCATCCCTCTGCAGTTAAATCATTGTTAACGTATATGTGGCCCATTTAACATACTAATGCAAAATTGGGTGTCTAGACTTGATTTGTTTACTACTTAGCGTGAGAATTAACATTCTTCTTTCAAGGAATGGGTTTTGCATCCAATATTCAAGGAATGACAGTTAACATTAATTCTCATCTAGGGAATGAAGCAAAACCCATTTCATATTCAAGAATGGGTTTTGCTTCATTAAAGCTCCAACAAATTAAGTATGGGTTGGAAAAGAAGGTAGGGTTTCTCAATTAACATCCCAAACCTCACTTGGATTTCCTCATGTCATCTTATAGATTATCCACATTAATCTTAAATACACCATAGTCAAATTCCTAATCTAGTCCTTTAAGAAATACATGGTTTTGTTTTTAGGATTTTTCCAACAACAAATCAAGCACCGTGTACTTTTGCATCATAAATGGGCACATCTCATGCATATAGAGCATTTTACCCTAAGTTGGGATTTTGTAAAGCTTAGGATGTCATCTACAAAACACAGAGAGTAACAACTCTAAATATGCTCCCCATATAGCATGATGCATCAACATGTGCAAAAATTGGTAAATAATAGGTGCAAAACATTTCAAAACCGAATATCATTTGTGAGTATTCAGAATCAGTTCCAAAGTTGAAATAAAACTATGTCTGCCTCTTTCCCTTCTCGTCTGTTTATTTTATTGGATGAGATCAACACTCCAAAAAAGAATAAGAAGCGCATTGCCAAAAAGGAAGAAACATAACCTTTGTTTACTAGAAAAAAAATCCTTTTCCAACACAACCAAAATAGGGAAAAATCTCAGAATACCACAAATTAAGATACATAAGCGCAAAAATAGAAAATTTGCTCGCCACATACAACACTTTGCTAAAAATATGAAAGAAAATATTAACAGAAAGAAAAAAGATTAAAAAAACAGTTTTTTAGAAAATAATGATAAGCACAATGCAAAAAAGGGATGAATAATAAGTTTGTTCAACACATAGAACACTTTGAAAAAACCACAAGAACAAAAGAAGGAAGGAAAATTCCGATAATATCAGCAATAATGATATTCTTGCTAGAGGTATAGTCCACATTAAAAGAACCCTTGAAAAATATTTGGAGATGATACTTGACCAATTTGTCTGAGAGTAGCCATCCTTAAGAAAACTGAGAAGAACCATGGCCATGAATGCATGCCAGGAGTTTCGCTACAGATAGATAGATGTAGAGAATGAAATCATATAATATTATAAACATCCATGAATAACTAACAAATTCAAAGAGACTACTGCATTATTTGGTAAACACGTCATTAATAATTATGGTATGAAAGAAAAAAGTTATAATGGTCTCCCTTGTAGAACATAGCAGAAACAACATCTACACATTTGGGGAATCATCTTCTTGACCAATTTCCAGTGCACTTTCCATTGACAAACAAAAGATGAATTTATAATTTCATATCTAACCCTTAGAAGTTTGCTTACATTGTTATCCTTATATCAGTTACCTGGTGTTTATGCCGCATTTTAACCACAGTCCACACGTAAACACATAAGTGAGACAACTTCTGTTCTGTTTCCACAAAGGATGGTTATGGATCGATTGACCATACCCGGTCGACATTGACCTTATTACTGTGATAATAGGTTTGTCGAAGGAAGGGGGTGACCCTACGTTGTATTTGGCCCAGAAAAAACCACCAGGATGAAGCAAAAGTATAAGCTTCAGTGCACATACAAGGCTTTCCTAATTGGCCCCATTGAAGAATCCAACGTACGGTTTGTCACGCGGCTCCTCTATTCTGAGCTTCTACACAAGATGAGGCCCAACCAGTGCACTGCGGGAACAATTGAGCTCGCAGAACTATGCACTCTGCGCAGGATTTTCAATTGGTCATGATATTTGTTGAATGAGCTGCTAGATGATGCCATGTAGGCCCAAGAAGAGCCCACCTACAAATTTCATTACTCCTAGATACTCATCTTGATCTCCTTCATCGTGTGGGCCAACCTGTCAGACTATGTATAGATGGATGTCCCACTGTTGTGCCTTGGTGCAAGGTACTAGAACTTGTGGGACTGAAAGAAGCATACGTATCGACAGAAGGATAACAACATCGAGTTATTTGTGCAGGAAGAGGCACTGCATGATGTTCTTCATCGATCTTGCTGAATCCATGCTGCGACAGTTCACAAGCAGCCTTTAACAATTTTCAAGTCGGTGCCCATAATATGATCTTGGAGCCCAAGAAAGACCCAGCGAGGCAAGCACACAATGCATGGTTCATGATGAACGACACTGATGTCGAAGAAATTGTTAAGGAGTGGCCTAAGGAATGGTGCGGCCCACTGGCATAGCCACTGCCTAAGCACCAGAATGAAGAAGACCCACTAGTGGACCACGGTGAGGGCCATGATAATGGCCAAGGAAAAAAGGGAGGTGATGATCAAAGAGATTAGTTGCAAGAAGAAGAAGAAACATCTGATGATGCTGGTAGGAATGGCTCGGATCATCCTGACTCCGAGCACACGCATCATCAAGAAAATTTCCAAAAAAAAGCGCAAATGCAGCAACAAAGACTAGAGCAACTATGCAAGAAGAGAAAAGCAGACAAGACATTTGTCACAAACACATTGACTGAAGATGATGTGCATGAACTTGCAAATGCTGTCATGAAAGTCACACAAGACAACCTTGCCAATATGAACACACAACAGGTAAATATTGCTGACCAATTTGGAAACCACTTGAATAAGTTGATAGATGCCATTAATGAGGTCAAAGCCATTATGGAGGCTGAGACATATGTCGTGTATCCAAGCGTCCCTCTAGTTACACCAGAACTGGTGTCGCCAATTAAGGTAAAAATCTAGGCGTAGAAAATGGAGGTAGGGACACCCGAGTTCGATGCATCCATGCAAGGGATTGAGACCATCCATATCAACTTCTCCAAGTTGTCTTTGGGTGAAGTCTATGAAGTTCAGCAGGAAGCTGTGTTCGAAATAAGACGGAGGGAAAATGTTGTTGCTTATTAAGTAGCAAAACAACAAAGAAAGGAAAATTTGTGCAAGGCCCTCCTTAGGGACAAAGAGCAGGAAATTGTTGTGTGTGAGCATAGCATGGTTTCACTCACTGAAACCATTAAGAGTGTGGTTGCAAAGTTCCCACCAAAAGTGGTCCAGAAAGACTAAGATTCAGAAGCTAAGGTTTCCCGATTGTCGCGAATTATGAGGGAACTAAAGAAACAGGTTGAGGAAGTGCAAGCGAGACAGGTACCGAGCACACCTCCTGAGGTGCTCGAGGAACAAATAAGAGCAGCGTCTGAGGCTGCTGGGAAGATCAGAGAAGGATAAATACTCTGCACAAAGGCAGCTGAATCCATCGCTACAATCTGGGGAGCGCTGCTAGAAGATGAAACTACAGAAAACATAAGGGAGAGTGTGCCATAGGCAAATGAGAAAATCATCGTTGCAAAGGCAGAATTGAATAAACTACCACTTTAGGAAAAGGCTACTAAGAGCACGGAGATCAAGCGACTACAGCAGGAAGTCCAGGCCCTTCAAGATCAAGAGCGGACTAGGGAAACGCTTTCAGAACATATCAGTTCTGACCGTGTAGAGCAGTTGGTCGCAGAGGCAAAGGAAGTAGCAAAGGAATTTTCTAAGGTGCAATAGATGGTGAAGGAGTTCTAGGATAAGGTTGGACAGAAAGGACCGTCGAAACATATTAGTTTCAACCGTGTAGAGTAGTTGGCCACATATGCAAAGGAAGCAGTAGAGGAAGTTTCTAAGGTGCAACAGATGGTGAAGGAGTTCCGAGATAAGGTTGGTCCCACCGTGCAGCCTGGGCTTGCGCTAGAGGCATAAATTTTGTAAGGCAAGTAAAAGTTTTGCAGCATGACATTTTTATGGAAGAGTGTTTTTTTTACTTAGTGGCTTGGGATTAGCCACCTGTGAGTGTTGGGGGCCTGTTAGGCCAGAATAAGTACACAAGGAAGAAGCGAATGCGCAAGTAAAAGGATGAAAAGTGTGCGTGCGACAGGAGAAAAGAAGGCTAAGAAGGAATTGACGTAGATAACGTAAAAACATGTGCATGACAGAGAAAGAGGCAGAAGGAAAGATGCAATGAGGAAGACAGATCTGAGTCGGTGGAAGAGGCAGGTAGAGAAGTTAAGGCTGAAAGATGGAATTCAAGGAAGACTACAGAAGGACGAGTCAATAGGAGGAGGAAGGATAGTTTTGGGGCTATTAATGACTGGTGCAGACAAGCTGAAAGATGTTTCTGCGACTAGTTAAGGCCATGGTTAATGTCTTGCAGGACTTTTGTGTCTAGGTATGGGCCAACATTGATGTAAAACATAGATATTTTTGTTTGTTGAGTCTATAATAACCGAGATGTACTCAGTCAACCCTACGTGGTCTTGTAAATATCATATATAGGAGGAACCCGACCTATATAAGGGTTGGCTTGAGTTGTTCATTCATTAGATGTCTGTTGTTAAAGAGTTACGCAATTATTAGTTAGATTTAGAGAAAAAGTTGGAGAAAGAAGATTCAAAGGAGATTCTAGTATAAGGAGAAGGCTTTTGAGGTGTGGATCCTATAGTTGTGTGCATGGACCGTTAGTAGAATAGAATATTCGATCTAGGTTGTGTGCAGATCAGTAGGAGTAGATAGAGAATAAACCAAAGAGAATGAGAGAAAATATTGAGTCAAATAGACATATCTAAAGAACAGTTTGCATATCGCAGGCTGCAAGGTGCTATAAACCATTCTCATGCTAGATGAAGAGCACCTTAGTGGTTTTTCCCATATGGGTTTCCACGTTATTTACTATGTTATGTGGATGAATGTGTTTAATGTTGCATGTTGATATGAATTTTTTCTTACTATGCATTATTATAGTTATTGTTGAATGAATATCGCAGTAGGAACAATCAGTGGATGCATGAAGGATTAAAGCGTAGTTAGAATGTTATGTATGGATTTATGATCCAGTTTTTAAGTTAAGGCATGAGCCACACAATGTCTGTTGAGTACAAGGAATAAGATGTGTCACACTGTTGCGCCAGTTGTACAATCACAATGGTAAAGTTGTGTTGTGCGATAGTTGCATATTATCGTCCAGTTGTCATCGTGCAACAACAGAATCCATCCAGTCACCTTTGTTAGGCACCTTGGCCGCATGCCAAGGGAATAGAATCCCTTACCAACTACAAGAACATGGTTCTGGAAGTTACCCATAAGATATCTTGGGTGAGACGACGTTTACTTCGTGGGCGTTGCCGACAGAGCTCTTGGTGCCTTGTTGGTATTATGTTGTTATTGAACTATGGGTCTAGACGAGAAGGGAAAGGAGGCCAAAAACCCCCTTTAGTGAGAATTCCTTCCAACACAACTTATCAGAAAAAAAATATGTCTGGATCCCATTTCCTTAATTGTAAATATCCAAATTTTGCTGCTCCCTTTGGAAATTTGTCATTCCCAAGAATACTAGGGTACCAAGGTATTTTCTACCTCATTCCACTCATCAATAAAAAAAACAAAATTCCATCATCAGAGAAGATAAAAATCATGATGTGGAAATCATGCCACCACATAGAAAATTGAGAACTCCCCATGCAACATTGGAGATCTGTGAGTCTTCTCCACCCAACATAAAATTCCTTGTGTACTTGATGCACACTAGAAATGAAGCTCACACTTTTTTTACTACAATGAAATATGTTTGAGTCCCATTTCCAACCCCAATGAGTATAGGAATCATCCAACCAAAAAGGATTCCCAAACTGCTCACAATAAGATGATTCATCACAATTATCTCCAAAAATGTAAGCATGAACAACAAATAAGTGTCCCCTCATCCAACCTAACAAGGTACTGACACTCCAACTAAAAGGCCCATGTGAACACTTCCAATGGATAAAATATCTACCACTGGTCAAAGGGTACAAGAATCCATTCAACGATGTGGATTTGCTTGCTCAGCTGCCTTCCACTGTTCATGAGCATAAATTTTTCTGCAAGAAGACCCCATGTGTGACATGTAATCTTCCACCCAATCCATATGTGGCTGAATGGAATCAAGTGACAACAATATGTTCCTATATGGTTGCTGGCAGTGTGATGGTGCATTCAACAAGTCACCATGAACACATAGGAAAGCCTCCAGCTTTTCCTATTGCACCAAGGAGGAAAATTCCTTCTCCCAATTTTCATCCCCACTTGATGAGGCTGAAATACAAGTGTGGGTAGAAATTTGAATCATATCTATGCTATACTCATCCACCCAATGTATGGTTTCCCCATCTTCATATTCATCTGACTCTTTCATGGGGAAGAGGTTCTTTCCAGAAAACAATTCCAATTTTTTCTGGAAAGGACCAAGTGCTTGGTTCTCATCAAACTTGTCTACACAGTCCTCAAGTACTTGCAAACCCAAGTGCATCTCATGATACACCATCTTATGAGATTCCTCCATCTGCCCAAGAATAAAATCATCCTTGTGAAGATGGATGAATGGTGTGTAGGATTGTAGGTAATATATTTGCAACTTCTCATGAAGTTTCTCTATCTCCATCTTGGATTCTTGGAGTGCACATTGAGTGCTCTTCAATGAATATTGGGTGGTCAACAAATATTGTGTGAGATTGAAAATTTATTCTTCATCCTTCAAGGATGCTCCATGAAACACATCAAAAAACTCAATCAAATCATATGTATCAGAAAGCAATTGTAATAATTCCTCTTGTATTGTAGACAATGCCTTCCGCATCTCCTCCTTGGCTTCAAGAGAAGATTGATCACCCAATGAAGCAGTTATCCAAAAATGGTGTGCCCCTGAAGAATGTGTGTCTTGGAGAAGGTGTAAATCATTTTGAATATTCATTTCATCCATATTCAAAGGCCATGGAAATGAGTGGGGTTCTTGATGAAAATTACCCCCTTCTTTTCTGCAATTTTCTTGGAGTGACTTGCATTTCTCTTTATGAATCTTTCTTTCTGCTTTCCCACCTGCAAGACGAGATGGATAATGGATTTCCACAATGAAGATAGTGGGATTTGGATTCTCATTGAGGTTAAGCCTATCCTTTGATGTGGGTACAACTTCATCATGCTGCAAGAGAGTCCAAAAATCTGAACTATGTTCATCCCTTTGCATCAGATTTTTCTCATTCAGATTTCCTAGTTCATACCCAGCTAGTGAGGGATTTCCTTCCACTTCCTTAGGAAGATCAACTCATGATTTAAAATATGATATATTTTCTTATTTTAGATGTGATCCAAAATATTCCTTATTATCATTGACAACCTCACCCTTATTTTCATTTATTTTGTGATTACTAACAGAGAAATTAGGAGTGAATTTATCTCCCTCACAAGTGGCCTTCCTTTTTCAGTCCTCAGATGCAAGTGAAGAATTTTTATCTTTCCATGGATCAGATCATTGCAGGTGTACATGGATGCTGCAAAAAAAAAAACTTTTAATATCCATTTTCTTCACCTTATCCTCCTTCTGTACATATACTTTGGTGGCCTTCTCTTCCACCAAAATGTCTGGTTCACACCCAAGTTGTGTGGCCCTGTTTTCATCTTCTTTAGGTGGATCCAAAGGTGATTGTAATTATTATTTGAAATATACTTTTGGATTTGATCCAAAAGGTGTCTCTCCACCCATACATGAGCCCACATCTCTGTTAGTGATATGTAGATCACCCACCAAGAAATTGGAAGTGCATTCATTCTCCACACTACCAACAACTAGATTTTTCACCGTTGGGTCTTCATCTGCACATGGATTCTCTTCATCTTCTTTCAAGCAGCTTGATGTTTCTCCATATTGAGTGGTACTCAGGTCAAAACGCTTGGAAAATATTCTTGAAGAGAACCCAAAAAATCTCATAATGCTTGAATATGTAGATGGATTTGAAGAATCTTCCTTCTTTCCTCCTCTTTTGGCTCCAGGAGACAATCTTCTAGTCTCCACTTCCTTGCACACTTCATCAACCATGTGTGAAATCATTCTCATGTTTGTCCCACAACAGGGACCTCTAAAAATATTTTGTATCTCAAGAGTGCAGTACTCTTGAAAAGATAAGACCTCCCTTATCTCTTCCTTCAAGGCATAGTATTCCATGGAATACTAGAAGGGTTCCTTAGAGTTCCTTCCATTGAACATTTGGCCATGGATGCTTGTAGATTTCTGCCAAAGAGTTTCATCATAAGCTAAGAGCCAGAAAGCATCAACACCATTCCTACTACCTCTACTTGAGGTAATGCATGAGGGATATTCATATCATTCCTCTTCATATTGTTCAAGGTATTCTTCTTCTTCATATCTTCTACAGTATTCTTCATATTTTTCATCGAAGTCTTCTTCAATTGTTGGTAGGAGCCTCATGGCTGCAACTTGACTTAATGATCTGCAATGTTAGTCAATAGAGAGACTTCTTTCCATAGGATGAGCCAAGGAAAGTGATCTGATTCAAATTTAATGATCTGATTTCTGATATTCAGATCGTATCACTAACTATTGCTGCAAATTAAATAAAATTTCTGATATTAAATTACAACCATTCAGTGAATCTTCAGACTAGGTAATTCAAGATGTTTTGTTGAGAAATTTGTAGACATGGGAGTAGTAAGTGGAAATAAACCAAGGGTAAGGTCAGAAAAATGAATTCATTTCCCCTAAAACATTTATATTGGGTACCATTCAGGTTTTATATCAATCCGCTATGTGGAAAGTTAATCCCCCGCTTCTGGGTCACCCAACCGTGAAACTAGGGAAATTTATTCAGTCCTTTCGACCAGGGGCTTGGGGAAAAGTACAAAGGTGTTATCAAGCCTTAAAAAATCATCAAATATTATTTGGTACAGTTCATATCATATCTATATATGTATAGATAGTTTACAAAAGAATTGGGGTTTTTAGGCAATTTTGGCTTAGGGAAGTCTTACACAATGGAGGCTCCCAAAACCCTGTACGGCCTCAACGAATTTCTGATATGGAAGGATTTATTGGTAGGTGGGTCTTTAATTCACATACAACAACTTAAATAATCGAAAATTATTGAATATAACTCTCTGAATTGGAAGAACAACTAGACTATTCAAATTTAACTAGTAATCTAGCTAGGGTATGCAAATAAGCTTGGAATTCATAACAAAATTGTATTAGAATAGATAAATTTATTTGAAAGACCCTAATACATATTATTATAGAATATAAATCCATCCAAACTCATTCCCATGAACAAGGATCAATTATAATTGCACTAGAATACTCAAATCCCCCATTTTGATGACTAGTTAAGCTTATACATGGAAATATGAGTATGAAAACCTAATGAGCCGAGTTATTTCATCATGAATAAGATAAATAACATTATTTATCAGCTGGTACACATAAGAAATAAATTTATTAACTGACCATTACATCATAGGACTCAAAATGATGGACAGGAGGCCCAAAATTGAACATTAGAGAGACTGAGAGCATAGGTGAATCTTGGGATTCATTGGAGCTTGAATTGACTGCAAAATATGATGGATAAGACTTCAATGTATGAACATTAAGCACTCCATATCTGCAAATATAAGGGAATGTGAATGAAGGAGTGGGAAAAGGAAGGTTTGGGGCTCATCTCCCAAAGCTCTAAGGTGCATCACTTAGAAGACTATGCTCACATAGCATCAAAAAATTAATTCATCAACCAAACTGTGGGAATGAGCTTGAATTTTTCTGTAATAGAACTCTGGATGACCTGTTTAGAAAGTAGAGGCAATTGGTGACCTGTGAGAGCAAGTAAACAACCTAGAAGCCCTAACCCTAGCCACATAAGCACCCTCCTTGAGAAAATTGGAATGTAGGACCATATGGAGATGTTTCCCTATCCAAATTATCCATCTGGTTTAGCAATTGTGCCCTCCTTTGCCAAACATTTCCTGCTTTTGTTCTGACAGCGTTTCCGAGTCTTCAAAAAGAAACTGCACCCTCCTTTGCCAAAACTTTCCTGCTTTTGTTATGACAACTTTTGTCATAGATTTTGGGCATGTTGGGGTGCGCACCTTAACGGTCCTTAAGTTTGGTAACTCCACGGTTTTTGTGGAAGCTTGTAAGCAGAGTTGCGACTCAAAATAGTCTTAGGGGTGTCGGGGTTGAGTCAAAGCCCTCTTTTTGTAATTGTCCATAATTTTTGGGTGTAAGCCCATGATTTTGTAATAGTGCACTTGTATAAATAGGCACTCATGTAAAGATGTCAAGATCATCTAATGAAATGAGGATCATATGATGCGAAGAAGTTAGATCTATTTTTGGGTTTTAAGGTCAAGTCCTAGCTGTGTGCGTGGACGACCTCTGCAGCTGTGTGCACAGAGGGTTTTGTAAGAAAGGAACTGCAACTAAGTGCGCAGTTAGACTTGAAGGGCGGATCTGCTATTGAGTGCACAGATCAGAACTGTTGTTGTGAAAAAGGTTGAATAAAAGCGTAGTTTTGTGGACGTAGCCCCTACACTGGGGGTGAACCACGTTATATCTGGTGTTGTGGTTCTTTTGTGTTCTTTCTATTATGGTTTTATTTTATACATTGATAAGTAGATAATTGATAAAGTAAGATAACTACTAAATAATAACTTTGCTGTGAATTCCCAGTTAAGGGTTAAGCAAGAAACTGTTTGTTCATCTAATTGTGAAGCTATTTAAGTACAAGTCGAAGCTCTATATTGTATGATTATTATTTTTTAAGGATAAAGTTACAGTAATATCCCTCTTCTGCTTGTAGAAACCTGGTTTTGCGGCACCCCATAGCTGTTTCGAGTGAGACTGCAACCTGTTCGCAGGTTGTTGCCGAAAGGGCCAACACTGTGGGTCTTTTTGTTGGTGCGAAGTTAATGGTATAAAACCCAGGTCTGCCCTAATCCCAACAAATTTGTTCCATTGATAGTTGAACTTAGTATCTGCTTTAAGAGGGATCTATGTCGTACCTGAAAGGCTATGTTTTGGAGGCCCTCAGTAAAAGAAATCGGTGATTGGGTTGAAGCTACCTATCAAAAATTTGCTGAACAAGAAAATAAGGGAACCAATTTATTAGGATTAGGGTAGAGCCGGGTTTTATACCATTAAATTCGCACCAAAAAAAATATCCACAGTGTTGGCCCTTTCGGCAACAACCTGCGAACAGGTTGCAGTCTCAACCGAAACAGCTATGGGGTGCCACAGAACCAGGTTTCTGCAAGCAGAAGAGGGATACTACTGTACCTTTAGCCTTAAAAAAATAATAATCATACAATACAGAGCTTCTACTTGTACTTAAATAGCTTCGCAGTTAGATGAACAAATAGTTTCTTGCTTAACCCTTAACTGGGAATTCATAGCAAAGTTATTATTGAGCAGTTATCTTACTTTATCAATTATCTACTTATCAATGCATAAAATAAAACCATAACAGAAACAACACAAAATAACCACAACACCAGATATAATGTGGTTCACCCCCAGTGTAGGGGCTACGTCCACAAAACTACGCTTTTATTCAACTTTTTTCACAATAACAGTTCTGATCTGCGCACTCAACAGCAGATCCGCTGTTCAAGTCTAACTACGCACTTAGCTGCAGTTCCTTTCTTACAATCTCTAAGCTGCGCACTCAGCTGTAGTTCCTTTCCTTACAAAACCCTTTGCGCACACAGCTGCAGAGGTCGTCCATGCACACAGCTGGGACTTGACCTTAAAACCCCAAAATAGATCTAACTTCTTCACATCATATGATCCTCATTTCATTAGATGATCTTGACAACTTTACATGAGTTCCTATTTATACAAGTGCACTATTACATAATCATGGGCTTACACCCGAAAATTATGGGCAATTACAAAAAGAGGGCTTTGACTCAACCCCGACACCTCTAAGATTATTTTGAGTTGCAACTCCACTTACAAGCTTCCACAAAAACCGTGGAGTTACCAAATTTGAGTACCGTTAAGGTGCGCGCCCCAACAGGC
>LPNX011069432.1:75784-137713 GCA_001517045.1 Pseudotsuga menziesii | reverse complement strand
ATTGAAATTCTATTGGTTCTTGAATTCCAACTCACAAAAACTTATTTTGGCATGTTTTCTTATAAGGCCCATTTTAGACCCCAAATTTCCTCTAATGAAGACTCACCAATGGCCCGTCCCAGGACACTCTGCTACTTTTCTGGTGGACGAATCTTCTTGGCGCTGATAGTAAAATGCTTGCTGAGGTTGCACATGATATCTTCGGTTGCTGGAACCTTCTCCATTATCTCTTTTTGCACTCTGTCGAGCTATGTATCCATCTGTATCTCTGTGAGCAACATCTTTAATCTTCCCACCATCTTTCTTCCTTATATGCCTGTCATCATCGTCATTCCTTCTGCTACTTCTACCACTGCCCTGATTTGCTCTATCCTTCATCCTTTCATCCTTAGCATAATTGTTGTGTTCTTGTATCTTTCTTTGTTCCGCTGAGAGCGAATTTCTTCCTTAAACTTCTTTCTGGTAGATCGTGTCTGCATTGGATGAGTCGGGGCTGAGAGCGAAGATCTATTACCCTTGAAAACCCGTCGCAGTCTGGAAGTAACCCTATCCCGAGTATTCCTGTCGCAGGTTAGTATACCCCAGTAAGTTCTCCCCCCCCTCAGTCCACTATGGCCCATATGACTGATGATATCAAGCTCCCAGTCTTCAGAGGAACTGGATCAGAGGATCCAGAACAATTTTGGTTTTTATGCGAAGCTATGTGGACTGCTAAGAACATTTTGGATCAAGATATAAGAAGAGCACAGCTGGTCACTTCTTTTAGAGACCGAGCTTTGACCTAGTTTATGAAATTTTCCAGTACTCAGAACCATGTCTTGGATGATATTAAAACAACGATGATCAAAGAGTTCAAGAAGCCTAAATCAGAGTCATACTGTATAACTGAATTGAAAGAGATTCAGAAGAGGCGAGGTGAATAAGTTTGGGACTTTGATCAGAGGTTCAAATTTCTGCTAGATCAAGTTAGTTTCACTATTGGACCAGCGCAACATAAAGAATGGTTCATTACAGTCTTATTACCTCATATTAGAATGCCACTCACGCAACAGAAGGTTGCTGATTAGCAAGAGGCTTTGGAGATTGCCATGAAACTGGAGACAACTCCTGTCAAAGATAATTCTAGCATAGCCCAAATACAAGCGCAGTTAGCAGAAATGGCTTTGGAGTTGCGCGACATGAAAAAAGGGAAATATATTCGCGAAGAGGTGTGGTGTACACGATGTAGGACAGAAGGTCATGACAAGGAACAATGTCCTGTGCTAAGAAATTACCTGAATACTGGTGCGCCAAACCCATTTAACTCTAATGTTCTATATTGTGAGATTTGTAGAACAACTGGCCAGCATCGACCTGAAGACTGCTATCTGCTACAAAGATATGTGCAAGTACCTAAGAATCCCTATTGCAAGTTCTGTAAGTCAGTTGGACACAACGAAGAGGAATGTCACAGCTTTGACCTTATGCGAGAGCGAACATATGATGCTTATAGGGTACAAAAAGATGCACAAGGCAATGATGGATATTATTACCGTGGTAGTACATCAGGTCGAGGTACTTTTGGAGGTCGTGGTCATGGTGGTATGCCTGGAAGAGGTTGAGGCCAGGTTGTGTGCTATAACTGTAATCATGCAGGACATCTAGCTAGAGACTGTCGGAACCCAACTACGACATGTCGATATTGCAGAGCAATAGATCATGTCATTGAGCAATGACCACAGCTGATAGCCAAGATACAAGAAATAAATAGTGCCCCTCCTTAGAATATTCAGATGATTACTGTAGAGTAAAGACCTGTCCCAGCCATTAATTTTGTTACAAGGAGTGGAGCTACGACACAAGTGCAGAATAAGGAGAAACAGCCTGATGAGGCTTGGGTTCGTAAGACCCCAGAGAAAGTTCCAACCTTCGATGTGGGAAGAGAAAAAGAAACATTTATGGAAGCCAAAAAAGACTTTGTTGTTCTGAGCACAGCAGTAGCACCTGCGCAGCAGCATCAACAGCAGTCACAGTCTCAAGAAGCTTCGACAGATAAAGTAAGTACACCGTCGACATTTTTACAGAGTTGTATGAAGCTCTTACGAAATCAGAATGATTTAAATGTGTTACAGAAATTTATTGCTTCTTGCGAACCTCAGCGAAGCTCTGGTAAAGAAAAAACTATCAATAGAGTTAGAAGAACTGGAAGAGAAATGAGATTGCATGCTCAGATAGGAGAGGATGACATGACTGATATCATTTTAGACCTGGGATCAGAAGTAAATGTCTTAACTAAGCAGACATGGGAACAAATGGGAAAACCTACCCTTGAATGGTCCCCTATACAGTTGAGATGAGCCAATCAGCAGAAGATTGTGCCCCTAGGAAGATTCCCTAGTGTCCCAGTAGACATTGATGGAGTCATTACCTTAGCAGATTTTGAAGTCATTGAGATAATTGATGATAACAACCCCTATCCAGCTTTGCTAGGAATTGGATGGGCAATAGATAATTTTGCAGTAATCAACCTTAAAAACAAGCAGATGACTTTTGAAGGAAAAGGCTTGAGAGTTATAGTACCCTTGGACCCTTCTCAAGGAGAAAGGTACACAGAGCCAGTCAGAGATGAAGATCAGGATATTCTGGATCATATCTACAACATCACAGCTAAAGAAGAAGACTATGTTAACCCTACTCCAGAAGGTATAATGGACTGGCAGTGTGATAGTTCTTGCATGACTGATTCAGATGAAGGTTTAGAGAATTGGCAGAATAGACTTTATGAACTACATGGACATCGATGTGCAAGAATTATCAAGTCTCTCAGATGGCTTGGCTCACAGACAAGAGTCTTACCTATTTTTGATGGCTTGATAGACCCCGAAGAGTTTATTTTGCAATTTTCAAAGCAGGTACTAGATTCACAGAAAATGGAGACTCTAGATTCAGTATTTAGAGCCATAGCTGTTAGATGGTGGAATGGTCATAAAAAGTACATCCATAGTTGGGAAGCTTGTCAAAAGTCCCTTCGCCTGAGATTCATGGATCAACCTCAGGAGGTGCGAAGCAGATTTAATGGTAAGATTAGCCCTCAGCAACATTTGGAGCAATGTTATGAAGCATGGACGCATGTACCTTGTGAAGAATGGGTACATCGGTTTGTGCACACTCTGGAACCTGTAGCAAAGAACTGGTATGTGAAGGTGGAGCTTTGCCATGGTACTGTAAGTTGGGATAGTCTTGTTGATAGTTTTGTGTTGACATTTTCTATTAATGAGGTTTGTCCTGTGTTGGACACAACTATTAGGTTGATCCATACTAAGGTGTTTGATGATAAAGAAATAGCAGAGTACCAATCTGATTGGAAGGAACAAGAAGCTAATGTAGTAGAATGCTATAACCTCACAATTGACGAGGATGATGACCCATGCAACATAAACATTCCTGAGTCAGAAGGACACTATGAAGTACATGGACCACCAGTTGAAGCACCAGAAGTGACTGAGCCCTTGAAGACAAGGTAAGTAAACATTGGGTTAGAAGAAATGCCTAAGTATGCTACTATTGGAGATTATTGGGATGAAGAAACAGTAAGAAAAGTGAACCAACTTCTCCATGAGTATCAGGACCTATTTCCAATGAAGTTCTCAGAAAAGAAAGGTATCCTTGGTGATATAGGAGTGCTAAAAATCCCTTTGAAACCTGATGCGAAGCCTTTCAAATAGCGCCCTTATAGGCTGAACCCCAAGTATAAAGAAAAAGTCAGGATGAAGTTAGAAAAGATGCTCGCTGCAAGAATCAGTGAGGCTATCCAAGAAATTCTGTCGTGGTATACAGATGTGTCGAAGGTCCCTATTGTGGCAAAGCTGAAGTTAGTGGTTGTGCCGAAGAAGAAAGGCGTGTCGAAGCCTAAAATGCGACCGTTGGGAAAAATCAGACTTGGCGGCGCCGGTACATTAAATACATTAACTACCTGTAATAATGAGATTTTGGGAAATATAGCGCCGTTTGGACAATATCTCTGTCAGATTTTGTGTCTTCAATGCACAGTTATGGTAGATTTGATTGGTGGATTCTATAAGAAGACACCCAGGCCTGCGGAAGTCACATTACGCATTTTCTTGAGTCTTACAATTGAGTCCATGTCAGCTGACCGTGAAGTTCAGGAACTGTTGAGAGAATTTGAATAGAAGGGTTTGCAGAACCTTATGAGCAATCCACCTGCATCTATAGCTTATGAAGAAACTCCCTCAGCCCCGACTCAGCCAATGCAGACATGATCCACCAGGAAAAAATTTAAGCCAGATGTTCACTCTAAGCAGAACGAAGAAAGACACAGGCCATTAGGAAAGACACCGAAGGATCATGTGATGAATCCCCCTGGAGAATTCAAAGACCTTGGTGAGGATGAGAACGTTGCACCGCAGCGTACGCCATATCTTTCGCCTATTTGACCAGGAGTTCAACCACCTCACTGGACAAAGAAGTTCACATTACGCACCCCTTTGCTGCCACCGGGTGTGCAGTTGGTTGGCACAATGATAGGGAAAATAGACCTTCTTAAGTATGCATACCATGATACGAATGATCATGGGAAGTTTCTGCAGTTCAGACCAGGAACATACTTGGACTCTGTTCACTACTCAGATACTGGAGCGACACTGCTAGAAGTGAAACAGTGGGCTGCTGGCTTAGTGAAGGCAGGCTTGCTGAAAATGCTAAATGTCCCCCACTTCAGGTCGCAGCACGCAGGTTACTGTGGTTGTCAAGCAATTATTGGCGTTGGTGCATGATGGGCACCTATGGATTGGAAACGAGAGAATCCCTATTAATGGAGAGTTGGTTAATAGGATCACAGGCTTGCCGAAGGAAGGGCCTGATCCTGGAATCGAATTCATTGGGAAGCATGAAGACGCGAAGCTAGCATAGAGCATGAAGGAATGCTTCGGGCTAACGAAAGGAAAGCGAGGGTATCAAACCTCGAAAATATAGCACCAAAACATTCGCTTCGTAGCTGAGCTCTTAGCCTGCAAATTAATGAGGAAGTGCACGCCAAATGAAGTATCTTCCCCGATCGTCAGTATTGCTGCGAACTGTGCCGAAGCCTACAGTTACAAATGGGCAGAGTACATTTCCAAGGAATTCCTTGAAGATGTCCGCGATGCGCAGGAGAAAGGTAGACCCTTTCACTATTCATGGCTGATAGAGCTTATTGCACTGGTAGGATGGAAAGAACCTACCAAGGCACAGTTTGTTGATGTGCCATCGAACATGCCTGGCGCAGCAAGGTACACATCTCTGTGGGTGTCGCAGGATAAAACCTTCCAGTAGATGACAAACTACGCGTTCACCTTCTACACAATGAACATCTCCTATGAGATCCTACAGACACCTCGGCTCAGTAATGAGCTATTCTCTCAGTATGCGGCAGTCGCCAACTTCAGGGCTGACATGCATCATGTCTTCATCCAGGCCCGCATGGATAACAAGAACAAATGGTCAAAGTTACCATATGTGGTGAACGAGGAAGACATCCTTGCAGTACTTTAGCAGTGGCCAGTTGAATGGATGAAGGATGCAGGGACAAAGCCCAACATTCCAATCCCTCCAGTCACCAATGTAGGCGCTGGCCCTAGTCAGATGCAGCAGAATGACCCACTCGACAAAAGAGAAGAACAAAGTGAGTCGCAGCAGAGTGAAGGTAACCAAAGTGGAGATGGTAGAGATGATGAAGAAGAGGAAGAATCGGTCAAAACAATCTCTGACCCCAATCGCCCAGATAAGCGCAAGTCGCCAGAGGCAGAGGAAGTGACTAAACCTTAGTCCAGAAAGAAAACAAAGGCATCAAAAGGGAAGAATATTGTCGAAGAGCCCACCTTGACAAGTGAGGAGCTCAATCATGCTCTGACGAAGTCCATAGAAGTCCTAACCAAAAAATGGTTCGAGTTCACGGCTACGCACCTGGATGTGCTCACTGGCGTAGCACACATAATTACAGAACTGAAGGACTTAATAGAAAAATCAGCAACTGGTGCTGTAGCAAGCAATACCCCAGTAAGCATGCAGCTAGACACAAGACAATGGCTAGTCAGAGATAACAGAGGATAAGTGCCAAGTGCAGCCCTCATCATCACAGATGCAGCATCTCACTCGCAGATGAGCATGATAGTTGGGATAGACTACACCAAGCTATCCATGATGGAACTACATCTTTGTCAGTTGGCCATCATGAAGGAGATCCAAGCACGAGACGGTTACTCACACATGCAATTAGAAAATGCCACAAAGCAGAGTGAGAGCCTCACAGCACAATTGAAGGAAGCAGACCACAGGAAGAGGGAAGCAAAAATCAAGCAGGCCACACTGGCGCGAGTATTGGATGAGGCGTGTCAAAGTCTCCCTGACTTCGACATGCATGCTGAAGAAGAACTAGACCGAAAAATAGTGAAGTTGAAAGACTATGCACAATAGTCATAGAGCCAGATAGAGACGAGGAAAGCAGAGCATGAGGCTCATATTGCGGACCTTCAACTTCGCATTGCTCCGGAGAGTCCACCAGAGGTTAGGGAGCAGCGCTACAGAGATATTCAGGCCTCAACAACAAAGATCTCAAATCTTGCGAGCAGCGCAACAAAACTGCTAGAGGAAATCGTCGATGCCTGGGCCAACCTGCAGGACAATCTAGAAGTAGGAAAGCTGCAAGAAACCATCAAGCAGTGACAGACAGAGCTGGATGTAGTGAAAGCGGAAATTAAGACTCTGCCTCCTATGTAGAATATGCTCAAGGTAAAGCAAAGCAAGGAACTCTAGCAGGAAATTGAGTCATGCAGAACGAAAGCAACACTACTGGAAAATTCTATGCTGCCCCTTGTCAACGAGGCCTTGGAGTTGAGTACTGCTGCGGATAGCCAGCTCATAGTTCTGAAGGAGTATGATGCATTTGCACAGGAAAAGGCCAGCGAAGCATCAACAGTAGCATTACAGGAGTTGGTGGAGAAGGAGAAAGCAGCCGACGATATCATGCGCGGCCTTAACAAGCAGTTTACTATCTTCGCCAACAAAATTCTCCCACTAGACAAGCAGCAGAGTGTCTCGGGACGGGACACTGGTGAGTTTTAGGGGACTGTTGGGGCACGCACCTTAACGGTCCTCAAATTTGGTAACTCCGCAGTTTTTATGGAAGCTTGTAAGCGGAGTTACGACTCAAAATAGTCTTAGGGGTGTCGGGGTTAAGTCAAAGCCCTCTTTTTTGTAATTTTCCATAATTTTTGGGTGTAAGCCCATGATTTTGTAATAGTGCACTTGTATAAATAGGCACTCATGTAAAGATGTCAAGATCATCTAATGAAATGAGGATCATATGATGCGAAGAAGTTAGATCTATTTTTGGGTTTTAAGTTCAAGTCCCAGCTGTGTGCGTGGATGACCTTTGTAGCTGTGTGCGTAGAGGGTTTTGTAAGAAAGGAACTGCAGCTAAGTGCACAGTTAGACTTGAAGGGCGAATCTGCTATTGAGTGCATAGATCAGAACTGTTGTTGTGAAAAAAGTTGAATAAAAGCCCAGTTTTGTGGACATAGCCCCTACACTAGGGGTGAACCACGTTATATCTGCTGTTGTGGTTCTTTTGTGTTGTTTCTGTTATGTTTTTATTTTATGCATTTATAAGTAGATAATTGATAAAGTAAGATAACTGCTAAATAATAACTTTGCTGTGAATTCCCAGTTAAGGGTTAAGCAAGAAACTGTTTGTTCATCTAAGTGTGAAGCTATTTAAGTACAAGTCAAAGCTCTGTATTGTATGATTATTATTTGTTAAGGATAAAGGTACAGTAATATCCCTCTTCTACTTGCAGAAACCTGGTTCTGCGGCACCCCATAGCTATTTCGGGTGAGACTGCAACCGGTTCGCAGGTTGTTGCCGAAAGGGCCAACACTGTGGGTCTTTTTGTTGGTGCGAAGTTAATGGGATAAAACCCAGGTCTACCCTAATCCCAACATGGCACTTTCCCTTTTCTCTCTGACTTCTTTTTTCATAGAGTTTCCACTTTCTTGATCTCCTCCCTTGGCAAGTTGAATTGCCAATTGTGTTTGACATGGAAAGCTGAATTCCACATGTTATTTGCATAATAATTAATTCAATGGAAATAATTAAAATCAATTACATGCCTTAATAATAATTATTTAGCAAAATTTCCCTAAGCTAATTAATTAATGCCTCATATATAATATTTCGACAAAATTCCCTAGGTGAGGTAATTAATGCATCTTTGACCCCCCAATGTGTTTGGCATTGTCAACACTTTTATGTCCAAAAATATGGGAACATGACAAGTTGATGCTCCCTGTGCTGATTCTGCATGTCGAGATACACAAGGGGAATCACATGTTGCTGATGGAGTCATTGTCTCTATTACCCATCATACACACCTTTACATGACCTCTCCTTCTATGCTACGTCATTTCGCTAACACCCCTAGTGTTTCCCAACCTAGTTACACCCCTTATTTTTCACACGTAATGGCTTTGTTCATGGCTTTGTTTGGAGAACTCTTTCCTATACATCTCCCACACCAATTCCTCATGTTCATGGACCAAATTTCTTGGCACCTATGTATAATGGTTAGACGGTCAGATTGAAAGCCCCTCCAGCTTCTCCTTCCTACTACCCATGACCTATGAAACCCACACTTACTCTGACCTCAACTCCTCTTGTCCCCTAAGGACAGGTCTATGCTCAATAGAACCTGCCTAACCAACCTGCCCCCAATAACCAAAAAGGTCAGGGAAGATGATAGAGGGGTAGGAATCGGGGGAACAACCAAACTTAAGGAGGTGTCCAACAAAGCAACCCTCCAAACAACAACAGGGATAATTTCCCTACAGGGAATCCCCAACATCCACATAGACCTGGAAAAAACCCTTGGTTGCAGACTAACCATATTTGCACCATTTGTAACACTTATAGCCATTACACACATCAGTGTCCCCATATGAATCGAGTCTGCCATTTTAATACAAACTGATACTCAATGTGACCCAAACGCGGCTACTCTAGCACAACAAAACCCAACACCCCAAGGCCCTCCGCCTATGGTGCTACAGAACCCCTTACCAAATCAAGGGATGGTTGCAACCCAACCCTTGGTACCACAAAATCATGCAACCACTTCTATGGCTTAACCCATTGATCTAGGTGTCCATCACCTTATGACATTGTCGTCTGATGTCAACCTACAGACTCGATGAAACCAATATGGATCCACCATGGACACTTTTAACCCCTCCACGACATCTACCTCCACCACTCTCGATATGTCTTTACATTTTCTGAGATCCCCTATGGACGGGACTGCCAAAGTCCTGTAGTTCCCTTTGTGTCACATTGCGAAAAAACCCACTACTAGATGCACTTTTAATTACAGTGTTGTCGATGACTTGGCCCAGTATCCCTTATCCATGTCTGCTCTGGAATTCCTCAAAACTTGTCCTTCACTACAAAAATATTTGCTATCTGCTTTAGGTTCCATTGATCCCTCTAACTCCAGGTTGATCACTTTTGACTTGGATAAAGGAGAACCCTAGGTGCCATCATCCATTTCTTTACAGGTTTCGATCACTATTCGGAATTTGGTCGTTCATTGATGTATCATCAATGAGGGTGCATCCACCTGCATTATATCAACCTTTCTTTGGTAGAAACTTGGATCCCCAACCCTTCAACCTTCCACAACTTCCCATTGGAGGAAATTTGAGGTCTAAAATGGGCCTCCTAAGGAAAATAATAAAATAATAGTTAAAATAATAAAATAATGAAATAATAGTTATTAATTTTGGAGGAAGAATGAAAAAAACTACTTTTTTTGTTTGTATTTTTGACATATCTCCCTGTCTTTTTACTCAATTTCGAGCGGGAGAGCTTGTTGTATGCGGAATTTAATTTTGCATCCAACGAGTACCCACACTGCATACTTTTGACGGACCCCGCTGTTGGGCATCCAATATGCAAGTTAATTACAACCTGCATACAGAATGTTCAATATTTATTGTCAACCCAGGGAAGTATTTTATTTCAAGGATAACATGCACTATATATGCTTAAACACTGAGTTGCTGTAAGTAAACAATCCTACTCTCTACTCAGCTACGCTCATCCCAAGGATCCACTAAATCTAATTTACTTTTCTAAAAGATACAATCACAATTACCTTTTATTGTTCTTGATCTAGAATTGAAAGATTCGAGAAATCACATCTAGATTAATTTTGCAGAAAATGAAACCTGTTTACCAAACCATTCTAATGATTCACCCAACTCTCTTGATCTAATTACTCTAGAAATCCAAAAAACATGAATTGAGTTCAACTATTCTAGAAATTTAAAGTGCAGGAATGAAATTTTGCAACTACAAAAGAAAAGGAACAAATTGCAAGAATATATAGAAACAACAATTGGAAGATCTAGGGATGAACAAGGATGTTACAGCTACCATGCAGTTGCATAAGGAACAATTACCTATACAGTCGACTGTCACACCATACCACTGTAGCTTTCCAAGAGATGCAATTAATAACACACTGTAAATCCACAACTGTTGCAGCTTACTATGAGGAAAGGAAATTATTACAACATCACACAATAGAATAATTAAAATTCCTAATTTAACTTAGCAATCCCTATGGGAAGGCGGGCCCATCCTTCACACAAAGATGCTGGAAGTAATGCACGTCAAAACACTGAGATTTGAAGTAACTCCTTGTATTAAAGAGGGCAGATAAATCAGGCAACCTTAGTCATAGCTAATACAATAATTTGGTTAAGGGTTCAACCCTTGGCTTAGAACAGTTCCCCATATTTATACAATGTCAATCATAACATCCTATCCCTATTATTGGGAAGCCATGAAGATCTCTAATCTTCAAGCAGCCTTAATTACAATAATTGTTACAGCCGTGGCAGGATGAGAGTAGGAAATATAGGGAAACTGTTAATTGACCCAGAAATAATGATGATCCTGTTTGATTGAGAAGATATCCTGCAGATCACAACTACTTTCAAGCAATGACACACTGTTGCCTTCCAAATCTGTCGCATTCTATTGCAGCTACCCTTATACAGATTTGCATGGAATAATACACTGGGACTGCGTTCTTTGGGAAATGGTGGGATGGATGGCGATCAACATAAGCAATGAATGTCCATCCTTCCCTTAGCATGATCATCCCGCTACACCTGCATTCTCTATATCTCGAAATACCTTTATAAACCATCATATGTTAGCATATTTGAAGATATAGAGCCTTTATTACCACAATCCTAAGCATTAATAAAATAAGACAATAACTAAACATACCTTTGTGACTTGAGGGGCAAAGTGAGGGAAAAATGTCTGTTTAGCATGCACAATAGGGTAAGATGAGGAAAGAAGAGGTGGATAAGGATGGTAAAAAAGGGGCCATTTCTGAGCCCAACATCTCCCCCGAACTGTCCTATTGCATGTCCTCATGCAACAAAATCCATTATTCTGAATATGAATCTAGTGCTATGCTTTGTTCATGGAGAGAAGAAAAGTTGTATGGGAATTCATATGTTCCTTATTTTTCTATAAACCCCTTATGGACAACCCAATATCTCCAACACTTCTGCTCTTCTATCCTGGTTAAGGATAAATCCTCCCTGTATGGTTTTGCTGGCCACCAGATGAGAGGAAATTTAAACTTTAGTCCCAGCCAATTAACCCCACATTCTCTTATGCGTCCAACATAACCTTCAATCCTAGAAAGTGCTTTTTTAAAATTCCTATAATAGTAAGGGTCCTTATTTTTGAGGGTTGGAGAGGCAACCTGCCATCTGTGCTTACTACCTTCCAAAGCTATTTGTTGACATATAGAAATATGGTGGGTACAAGTAGAAATAACCCCTTCCTGTAGTTCCATTATATGCCGAGTTTGGATGGGGCATGAGAGTAGACTCTAATGTCGAGTAAGAAGAAGATGAGGATTTTGAGGTTCACTTCGGATCCAGAGATTAGAGTGGCCTTCATTGTGAGAAAAAGTTTGGAAAGACCTTTCCCATTGAACATGATTGCTCACAAAGGAGGCAAAAGCCCTCACCTAAACATCGCCTAAAAAAGGAACAGGACTCGAATGGAGGTCCAAAGGACAAGCCATCTCATGCAAATAAAGCTCACACAACAAATTTTGGTCCTCAAAATTACTTCTCAGAAATGTTTCCAAGAATTTCGCTGAGGTTTCTATTTCATATGATCTCCCTTATTTCACAACCCTTAATTTAAACCAAATAAATTTTTCGAATAAAAAGACAGGGTAAGAGGAAGAGGGTACTCTAGTGCCCAGGAGTTCCTGAGAAAGAGCATACATCTGGTCTTTTTCCTCCTGCATAGACTTGAAATTTTTCATCTCCCTTAGCTCCTTCTGTAGTTCTTCCTCTCGGAGTTTCTGGGTCATGAGTTCTTCTGCCCATTTTTCCTTCAGTTCCCTGATGTTCTTTCTATGTTCAGTGAGGGAAACCATCCCTTCTTAGTATCTTTCCACCTAGCTCCTCCACTTCCTTACTTCCATTCTCAAGATTGAGATTCATCTGTAGGCTTCAGGGTTTCTTCTTCTTCAAGGTGCTCCTCCTTGTTAGAATCCAGATTAATAAAATTTTGAAGGGGTTCGGTCCACACCTTATCACCTATTCTGTCACATTGAACATTCTGCACTTCTGAGGTTATTTTTGGGGGTGCTGGTTCTTGTGTAACAGCAACCCCTCCTGGAATTTCTTCTGCAACAATTTCAACCACAGGTATTCTTGAAAAAACTTCTGGAGGTGCTATTTCTTGTGTAATAGCATCCTCTTTCTCCTATGGCCACTTTGGAAACTGATTGTGAGGATGTTGGTTCCTGTGGGACAACTTTCTCTTGAATTTTAATCTTCTTAAATACCTGATTATCAGCTGCAATTTCAGTAGGGGAATGTAAGGCTGCTAGTTCTTGTGTGACAGAGCCCTGTTCTTCTTTTTCCTCATGCTGCTGGGATTGTATGTCTCCTTCATTATGAAGCTGTTCCTCAAGGATTTCAGTATCACCTGAGGATTGTGATTGATTTTGTTCATCTTCACCTAAATTCACATCAGGAATGATATCCAATTCAGGTTTGGCTTCTTGTTGCATCCCCAGAGTCTCTACTCAAATTTTCAAGAATGTTGGTTCTTGTGTAGAAAAATCCTAGTTTACTTCCTCATCTCTCTATTGTTGGGATTCCATTTCTAATATATCTGTGTCCTGAGACAATTTAGGAGTCATAGTGCAAATTTATTCATTGAATTCCAGAATGTCTTCAATCCCTGTTTCTTCTTTTCTCATTTGGATGGCCATTTGAACAAGAATATTCAAGGATGCTCGTTCTTGTGTGTCAGCGTCTTGTTCAACCTCATCATTGTTCTGCTGCTATGGTTCCATTTCTATTATTTCTGTGTCATGAGAGGGTTCAGGGGTCACAGTGCAATCTTCTTCAACAAAATCAGGAATAACCTCATCCTCTGGTTCCTCTGTCCCAAATATGGTGGTAATTTCAACAGGAATATTCAAAGATGCTGGTTCTTGTGTGACAGTATCCTGCTCATCTGCAACTTCCTTTTCATGAAGTTTCTCTTGGGGAATCTCACCATCTCTTAAATTAGGTTGTCTCTGTTCCTCCACAGCTGTAGGTGTAGACTGCTATGTTGCAAAGGAATGAACTATGACCTTGTAACCTGACTCATCAAATATTTCTACACACGCCGGAAAAACCACTCTTTCTTCCTCATTACCAGTCTCAGCAGGATTTTATCCTTCCAGTTGGTCTGCAGCTTCAACCAATGTGTGCAATTTCCTTTCTCTCTATTTTCTGCACGCTTCCTTCCAATTTTCTAATTCCTTTCGAAGTGCTTGTACTTCCTCTTTTAATATCCCATTCTCAAACAGAAGTCCTTCAATTTGAGGTTCTTCCACGACTGGTTCCTATGGTGCAACAATTGGTTTGGGTCTAAGAATGGGGAACTCAATTTGTGCTTCTAGGGTTGCCCATCTTTCCCTTGTTGCTTCTACTGCTGTGACTGACATGGTTCTTTTTCATCTTATTGGTGGTGATGCCTTTATTTCATCTTTTGATCCCCTCCTTTTTCTTTGTGGTGCTGGAGTTTCTACATTTGCAGCTGATGTGGAAGTGATATCCCCAGTTCCAACATTTTATTGTTTTTCAGGATGTTCTTCCGCAATCAGGGTTCGTCCCCATTTAGGGGAAGATTCAATAGTCACCACCTCATTGTTTTATTTTGTTATCATAGCTCTAACATCTTCATTTTCAACTATCGCATAATCTAATACTGCTCCAATTTCAACCTCTACTATCAAAGCCATCCTAATATTTAGTCTTTCCACAGGGTTTTCTGGCACATCCTCTCCCAATTGTTCTTCTTGTTCTCCTAACTGATCCTCCGATCCAGTCCCATATCCCACCCCAACTAAATTGGAGGGACTCCAAACCTCTTGTTACTCTACATTTCCCCCCAACTATGGATTGACCAGCTCTTCTTGATTTTGAACAGGCCCCATGAGTACAGATACTTCCATTTCCTCTTCTATTGGAACACCGGACAGAAGAATGGGTTCCTGAACTTGAGCTATAAATTGCTCCCAAGTTTGGTTTTGTTGAGCAAGGGTCCGTAAGATTATTAATTTAATGAGGCCATGGTGGGTAAGTGAAGAGAGTGGATGCTTGGTGGTTCAGACAAACCCCACCATATGATGTAAATCATTGAGTAAATAAAATGGAATGTTTAGCAAAGCCCTGTGACGGAGATGAGATAATAAATGAAATTCATAGTGATAGAACATTTGATACCTACCTTCACAGGTGATATACTTCTTGAGAAAAATTGCTACTTGATTCCATGGGCGTGGCAGTGATTGTAATGATATCCCCCTCCATGACAGTTGAATGTGCTCCCCTTCCCTGAGAAAATCCTGTACTATTGCAGGATTGGGGGTTCTTCATCCAAACCAAGCTCTGCATACCCGGGGAAGACCAGTGACCTCAGCCACTATGGCTTCAAAGACTTCAATACGCAGTCCCCAAACCTCTGAGTGGGTTTCTGTAAGATTCAAGGCGAACTGTAAGGATCTTTCACGGTGAAATCCATTCAGGCATTGGAAGAATTCAGTCCAATCCACAGCTTGAAAGATAGCAAAAATTTTAGCATTTTGTTTGAGTTCTTCCATGTTTGGAGGTTCATATTGAGATGGAATACCCATGTTTGTCTGCCTTCAGGGGTATGTTGTAGTCTGACAAATTATAGATTCTGACAATGGAGGTTAAAGCACAGAGTATGCATGAACACCTGAGAGTGGAGTTGGGTAAATTCGGAAAGTTTCAGCACATCGGATTATTTGGAATTTATCCCAAATTAGGAAAGGTGGCGGTTATTAGGTAACATAATTAGTCATTAAGTTGCACGAGTGGAGAGCTAATGATGTAATAATGGGCACAGAAAGGAAGGTATGATTAATATTGTCAGATCCAGTTAATACTTAATCAAGTAGTTAATCAAATCCATACCTTCGAAAATGCGTGATGGATGATGTCCTTTGGAGAATAGTAGAACGTGTGAGGTGCAGTCATTAAATGTAATCATTATTACAGGGATGCTGTAATGACCTTTTCCGTCGACGAACCATCGTGTCAAATTGGTCGGAAACATGATGAGTGCTGGAGGATAAATCAAGTCACCGGCATTAGGAATCGGAGCCATAGCTGGAGGAGTTACTAACTTGCAAATAGTTCTGCCAATAACAAAGGAGTCACAGCCGTAGGTCATAAAGAAATCAGACAGTTTAGCATAGGTGCATCCTTGGATTATAGAAAAATCATCCCAATGTAGTGGAGTTGCAGCTGCCAGAAAAGGTGTCGCAACTGCTGGAAAAGGATGAAAAAGGTGTTAGGCTAACGAAAGTTGACGGTGTTGCAGTTGCCAAAAAAGATGAAAAAGGCATTAGGTTGATGGAATTTGACGATGTTGCAGCTGCCGGAAAAGATGAAAAATGCATTAGGATAACAGAAGTTGACGGTGTTGCAGCTGTACGGAACGGGATTTATGGGCAAAAGTAAAACACTGTCGCAGCTGCGTGGAATGGATGAAGGGTGGGAGTTTTACGATGTTATATCTGCGTGAATGGGAATTATGGGCAAAGGTAAAATGGTGTTGCAGCTGCCGAAAATGGTGTCGCGGTTGCCAGAAAAGGTGTCACAGCTGCAACAAATTTATTAAAGGAATTTTCTTCCGGTGCAGGAAGTTACAGAAGAACAACACTGGTCACCAGGCCTGATGATGACCACCGCTCTTCTAGGTGCTTCCCTGCACATTTCATAAAAATAAAAAAACAGATCAAGTGCAAAAGAAAAGTTTAACAATAACAGAAAAAAAAACAAATAATTTATTTATGTACAAAGATTCATTTGCGATTTACAGCGATTAACTAAGGATTGGCAGGGGCAGAGAAAAATTCCTACCCTTGCGCTAACTGGTAATCTGGATCAGCTGCAATTTGTGAGGTAAATGCGTCCTTTGAAATGGGCTTATGGTACAGTCATAGCCTATGACCATTAGCAAATAATGGTGCGTGGTTCTCATCAATGGTTACCAGGCAGACCGTACCATTATCAAATACTCTGTCTACTAGGTATGGGCCCAGCCATCTTGTGCGTAGTTTACCTTTGAAGTCTCTTTTAAATCTTGAATCGTATAACAGTGCCTAGTCTCCCTCACAAAAGACCTTCTTTTTGATGAATCGGTCATGCCAATTGGATCTCTGTTGCTGAATTAATACAGTCTGGTCTACAACGGCTAACCGGTTCTCACCCATTTCGTTCAATTGATTCAATCTTCTCTTCTGGGCTTCAATTACATCTAGGTTTACCTCTGTGGCTATCTTCAAAGTCTTAATTTCAAATTCAATTGGGAAGACGACACTTTTTCCATACACCAAGTCATAAGGAGAGAAACCTATAGTGTTGAACCAAGTGGTACAATATGCCCACAATTCCTCCGGAAGTCTGTCAGCCCAATCTCTCCGATGGCTCTTGACCGCCTTAGTAAGAATAGCTTCAATGACTTTGTTAGTGCTCTCCACCTGGCCATTGGCTTGGGGATGGTAAGGTGAAGCTATCCGGTGCTGAATATGGTACTTCCGTAGCAGAGCTTCAAATTGATGTGACACAAACTACGGTCCTCCATCGATAACCACTTCCTTGGGTACCCCGAAATGGGTAAAGATTTCACTATACAAGAAATCAATCACAACCTGGTCATTGGATTTCACCAGAGACATAGCTTCTATCCATTTCGTCATGTAGTCGGTACAGACCAAGATGTAGGATTTCTGCTTGAAATGAGGGTTGATAGGACCAACAAAATCTAAAGCCCATCTATCAAAGGGTTCAACCACTAATTGTGGTTGAAGAGTCATTTGATCTAATCTATTGGGCTGGCCCATCCTTTGGCAGCTATCACAAGACTGGACATATCTTTTTGCATCCTTGAAAAGGGTTGGCCAATAGTAGCCCATTCTCAGCGCTTTGTGTCCTGTCCTTCTGTCTGCAAAATGCCACCCACAAGGCTCATCATGGCAAGCCTTCAATATATGGAATATTTCATCTTCTCTTACACACCTTCTGACCTCAAGATCAGGGCCTGTGTAGAAGAGATGACCGTTTACCCAACAATACTTGGCACTTTGCTGGATAATTTTCCTCTTTTCTCTTTTAGACAAATGTGCTAGAATTTTTCCTGCAGCCAAGTAATTAGCAACATCTGCAAACCAAGGGGAGTGAGCTGAAACTACAAATAAGTGTTCATCTGGAAAAGAGTCCTCAACAGGAAAATTATCATCATTGTTAGTGAAACAAGATAAGAAATCAACGACAACATTTTCTCTTTCAGGTCTGTCTATAATGGTAATATCAACTTTCTGTAGTAATAAAAGCCACCTAGTCACCCTAGCCTTAGTAATAGTTTTATTCATTAGATATTTGATGGCTGAGTGGTCAGTGTGCACAAATGTAGGATATCCAGTAATATAATGTCGAAATTTGTTAATGGAGTAAACAATGTCTAAGAACTCCTTCTCAGTGACAATATAATTAAGTTTAGTAGGGGCTAAGTTTTTACTAATACAATAGACTGCATTAGGTACTTGACCATCTTGCTGTCCTAAAACTGCTCCAATAGCAGTATCAGAAGCATCTGAAGAAATGTGAAAGGGAAGGGTCCAATTGGGTCCTCTTAAGATGGGATCTGTGGACAGCTTTTCCTTAAGTTTAACAAATGTTGTCTGGCATGCCTCATTCCAAACAAATTGTACATCCTTCATTAACAATGAAAACAAAGGAGAGGCAAGTTTGGAAAATTTTTCTATAAATCTTCGGTAATACCCAGCATGCCCTAGGAAACTTCGCACTTGTTTTTGAGTTACAGGAGTATATATATTTTTTATTACCTTTATTTTTGAGGGATCCACCTGGATTCCATCAGCAGAGATGAAATGCCCCAATACTACTTCTTCACTCATCATCATATGGCACTTTTTAGTGCTTAAAGAGAGAAGGGTCTGTTCACAGTGAGTTAAAACCTTTTCCAAATTTTCCAGTGCTTTTTCAAAATATTTTCCATAAGGATTAAAATCATCCATAAAAATTTCCATACTATCATTAACTAATTCTGAAAATATGCCGATCACAGCTCTTTGAAATGTTGCTAGTGCATTGCATAAACCAAAGGGGAGCACTCTATAAGCAAAATTTCCCCAGGGACAGGTGAAGGTAGTTTTATCCTGGTCTTCAAGAGCAATCTAGATTTGATTGTACACTCTAAACCGATCCAGGAAGGAGAAGAACTTCTTCCCAGATAAGGTGTCAAGTACTTGATCGATAAAATGCAAGGGAAAATGATCTTTTTGTGTTTCCTTGTTCAGCTATTTATAGTCCACACAGACTCTCCATTTACCATTTTTCTTGGGTACTATTACCAGTGGGGACACCCACTCGCTGGCTGAAATGGGATATATAAATCCCGCTTCCAAGAGTTTCTGAATTTCTTCCTTCACTATGTCCCTAATATTGGGGTTCATTCGTCGTTGAGGCTGGCACATAGGTTGGGAGTCACTTTTAATATAAATATGATGGGTTCACAAGTTAGAGGGAATACCCCTCATGTCTGTGTACTCCCAGGAAAATTCCCCCTTGTGTTCTTTTAAGAGACTGATCGGGCGCTTATGTTCATCTAGCGAGAGGCTGGGGTTAATATTCAAGGTTTTTCCAGACTCTACTTCGACAGGAATACTTTTCGAATTTTTCAATACTAGAACTATATGAGTGTCACTGACTAATGCCTTTTCTGTGACATTTTCTTGTTCCTCCTCACCTAGAGTAATATTTAGGATTGATAAATGTCTTTATTGACAGAAGTGGGTTCACTGATGAAATTATTAATGGCATCGTCTTCAGTTTCATACTTAAAGGTTAAAGCCTTCCCTATTGTTAATAATGGCTGAACGCCCTCTTCTTCCTATGGCTCCATCCATAAAGGAGTTTCAACTTCTAGGCTTGGTCGAGCTGGAGGATAGAGAGTGAGGTTCTTTGTCTCGGTGCCATCTGATATGGTCATAGACCCAGATCGACAGCTGATGCAAGAATCAGCTGTAGCTAACCAAGGCCTTCCCAGGATCAGTGGGTGTCCTCCTAGCTGTGACTTAGGTTGTAAAACCAAGAAGTCAGCGGGGTACTCCCAAGAATCAACTGAGATGACGAGATCATCCAAAATTCCTTCAGGTTTAATAGTGGATCGATCTGCCATTTCTAAAATGGTGGGTGTTGGCCTGAGATTAGTGAGCCCAAGTTTTCTTACAGTTTCAATAGTCATAACATTAATCGCTACTCCTAAATCTACTAATACGTTGGGTATCTGTGTATTCCCAATCTGCACAGTGACAGTGGGATTCCCAAGATCGTCATATTTGGCCAAAAGGGTTTTTCCCATTATTAATGCAGATAACTTCCCTATGACATGAACAGCGGGAGGATCCCTGAGTTTCCTTCCTGGTCTCCTTGTGCACAGATCCCAAACAGTTCTAGCATAGATAGGTACATCTTGAAGAGCTTGAAGGAGGGGAATTTTAACAAAAAGATTTTTTAACTCTCCTAAGAGGTTAAACCGAGGTTGTCCCACTACCTTTGGTAGCATTAATATTTCAGGGTACAGTGGTTTCCTAATCAGCTGAGTAGGCTGTGTATCGCTGGGTGTATTATTCTGTGTTTCAGCTGACACATTAGTAGGATGTTCAGCATCTTCAATGATGGGGGTCGCACTAGATAAATGTTGTGGGTTCACCCCTTCTTCATGCACAGGGGATGGAACATCCTCAATGATCAAAGGCTCCACTACCTTTCCTGATAGTAAGCGAATATCGTTGCAGGGCACAGGACTAAGGGAGTAAGCAGGCATGTTGACAGTCTCAAATTGATGGATTGTTTTATTATTTGGGTTAGGATTAGGTTGAGTAGGCAGTTGAGGTCGTATCAGGATATTAGGGGCAAAATTGTTCTGCAATTGCAGTTGCGACTGCTGATAAGGCTGAGGATATTGAGGAGGGTATGTCTGTTGATAAAATGGTTGATGTGGAGGCTGTTGAGGACACTAGTTCCTTGGATGGAAATTCCTCCATCTAGGAGACCAAGAAGTTGGTTGGTGTGGTGGCTGTACCCAAAGGTTCCGGGAGTTAAAATTTTGCATTGAAGGTTGAGAGGGGTACCATTGAGGATTATAATAAGATGAAGGGAATTGTGTATTCATGTGCTGCATATTATTCCAATTATTCATGTTATTCAAAAATGGAAACAAGTCTGAAGTCATACATTGATTTCGAGGCTGCCAAGGCTTCTTTTGTGCAATAAAGTAAGCTGGTTCCACCTCTAGAGTTGATGCCTATTGAAAAGCCTTCACTTGGGGTAGTGGTGGGAATTCTTTTGTGTCATGGTTTAGCTCGCACAGCTGACACACTTCTATCTTGTCAAGCGAGCACTCCTTCAGAGGGTGGTTCTTTCTACATCAAGGATAGAACACACCTAGTGTGAGATCCTCTGCTACTTGTTTCTGCTTTGCCCAAAGGACATCTATTTCCGAGGAGATAGATCTCATCATTTATGTTTTGAAATTTTCAAGGAGGTTTCCTATCTTTGCACGGGTGGCTCCTCCATTAGATGACTTCTGAGTTTTGTCGAAGATATCACGTTCTAATTTGTCCCGTTTGTCTCGCTTGTTATTCCTGGAAGATCCCCTGGAGTACCTTTTACATAGTTCCACAATTTTCTCGAAAGACTCCTTGGAGATATCCCCCTTTCCTAATAGTTTTAACATATCTAGGAAATCATCCCTAATCCCACGAAGCAAGATTATTTTGAGCACATATAACCCCATATTAGTCTGTCCAGCTCTCTACACGTTATATAAAATCCTCTCGACAAAATATTCCAGACTTTTGTCATCCTTCTGTACAATTTTAAACAGTTCTTCTCTCTTGTCCTTGGTATTGCAATACTCCTGATATTTCTCCCGGAACACCTGTTTCATCCTGTCCCAATTAGTGACAGTTTAGCCTCCTAGGCTCATAAACCAATGTAATACATTGTCCTTCAAAGTGGTAGGGAAGAGCTTCAACTTCTATGCATTGGTGGTGTAATCATAACTGCGATATAGGATATCAAATTTGAAAAGAAATTCATCTGGATCCTCTGTCGCTTTTCCATAAAAGAGGGGCAACACCGATGGCGATATATTTTTCATAGGGGCTATCCCTTCTGGTTGTTGAATTGGGAACTGAAGTGTAGCCACCGTCTCTTCAGGCAGGGAATTACCCTCATGATGATGATTTTCTCCCATTACCTCTTCCTCTTCGAATTCGTTCCTGTTACTCATATCTTCTTCTGTTTTCTCCCCTTCATTCTTCCACTGAGCAACGTATTTTTGATGGAACTGTGTCCACTCCTCCTCAGTTACAACCTTCCCGTTAATGAGATAGATCAGATCTCGATCAGCAGATCCTGCAGTACTAAGTCTATCCTCCTCTGCAGGGGTATTTGAGGGTGTTGCAGCTGCTCGTGTGTTCTCCACTGTAGAACCTGACGTTGGAACCCTAGGATTGGCAGGGATTCTTCTGATAGGTGTTTCCTGATAGTGAGCCCTAGTAGAAGAATTGGTTCTATCAAACATATTGTCAATGAATGTTCTTCTCCCCAATTATGGACCTCACCCACGACCTCGACCACCTACAATGTTAGTGTTTTGTGGGGTTCTGGGATTTATAAGATGGTCACGCTATACCCTTATTGCATTCATGCAACCCAAATCATTCAAACAAAAAAAAAACTGAAGAATACTGAATAGAAACAATTACAGGATGCAACTATGATAGTGTTTAATACTTATCCTCCCCGGCAACGACTCCAAAATGTTGGGCATCCGATATGCAAGTTAATTACAACCAACATACAGAATGTTCAATATTTATTGTCAACCCAGGGAAGTATTTTATTTCAAGGATAACATGCACTATATATGCTTAAACATTGAGTTGTTGTAAGTAAACAATCCTACTCTTTGCTTAGCTACACTCATCCCAAGGAGCCACTGAATCTAATTTACTTTTCTAAAAGATACAATCACAATTACCTTTTACTATTATTGATCTAGAATTGAAAGGTTCGAGAAATCACATCTAGATTACTTTTGCAAAAAATGAAATCCGGTTTACCAAACCATTCTAATGATTCACCCAAGACTCTTGATCTAATTACTCTAGAAATATAGAAAACATGAATTGAGTTTAGCTATTCTAGAAATTCAAAGTACAGGAATGAAATTCTGTAACTACAAAAGAAAAGGAACAAATTGAAAGAATCTATAGAAACAAAAATTAGAAGATCTAGGGATGAACAAGGCTGCTACAGCTACCACATAGTTGCATAAGGAACAATTACCTATACAGTCGACTGTCACACCATACCACTGTAGCTTACCAAGAGATGCAATTAATAACACACTGTAAATCTACAATTGTTGCAGCTTACTATGAGGAAAGGAAATTATCACAACATCACACAACAGAATAATTAAAATTCCTAATTTAACTCAGCAATCCATGTGGGAAGGTGGGCCCAGCTTTCACACAGAGATGCTGGAAGTAACGCACGTTAAAACACTGAGATCTGAAGTAACTCCTTGTATTAAAGAGGGCAGATAAATAGGCAACCTCAGTCACAGCTAATATAATAACTTGGTTAAGGGTTCAACCCTTGGCTCAGAACAATTCCCCATATTTATACAATGTCAATCATAACATCCTATCCCTATTATTGGGAAGCCATGAAGATCTCTGATCTTCATGGGGCCTTAATTACAATAAATGTTACAACCGTGGCAGGATGAGAGTAGGAAATATAGGGAAACTGTTAATTGACCTAGAAATAATGATGATCCTGTTTGATTGAGAAGATATCCCACAGATCACAACTACTTTTGAGCAGTGGCACAATGTTACCTTCCAAATTTGTCGCATTCTGTTGCGGCAACCCTTGTACAGCTTTGCATGGAATAATACACTGGGACTGTGTTCTTTGGGAAATGGTGGGATGGATGGCGATCATCTTAAGCAATGAATGTCCATCCTTCCCTTAGCATGTTCATCCCACTACACCTGCATTCTCTATATCTCAAAATACCTTTATAAACCATCATATGTTAGCATATTTGAAGATATAGAGCATTGGTTACCACAATCCCAAGCATTAATCAAATAAGACAATAACTAACCATACATTTGTGACTTGAGGGGTAGAGTGAGGGAAAATGGCCTGTTTAGCATGCACAATAGGGTAAGATGAGGCAAAAAGAGGTGGATAAGGATGGTAAAAAAGGGTCCATTTCTGGGCCCAACACCCGCTACCCCAAAAATAAGAAATACCTAGAAAAACGTGATGATGACATCATCATCACATTTTTTCCAGGAATTTCTTATTTTTGGGTAGCGAGGTCCATTAAAGGTATGCAGTGTGGGTACTCGTTGGATGCGAAATTAAATTCCGCATACAATGAGCTCTTGCGCTCGAAATTTGAGGAAAAACACAAGGAGATATGTTGAAAATACGAACAAAAAAATAGTTTTCTTTTATGAAAAATATGTCAATTCAACCATTATGGTTGACTCATTTTATTGAAATTCTATTGGTTCATGAATTCCAACTCACAAAATTTATTGTTGGCATGTTTTCTTATAAGGCTCATTTTAGACCCCAAATTTCCTCTAATGCCTTCGTGCCTACAATGGTCGAGCTAGTCAACCAAAAGGCATTCTCACGAATGTCCCTGTCGAGTTAGCCGAAAAGACCGTTTTGATTGACATTGAGGTTTTCAGTTCCCAACTTAATTAGAACCTCCTCCTTGGGAATAGTTATATGTATGCAATGCAAGTCATTGCTTCTACCGTCTTTCGACTCTTTATGTTCCCCCATGATGGAAATATCATGACTATCAACCAACTGATTTATTACAATCATAAAGTATCGGCCACATCGGAACATGTCCTTCCTATGATCGACACCACCATCAACAACGTATCTATACTTTCCTTGTCTACTATTGTCTCTGGCCTATTTTCCAACACTCCTTTGACATACACCTTTTTGTCCTAACCACCTCCTCCTTCACCGATTGACATATTGTATTTGTGCACTATCACCTTCGGTAATTTTTCGCCCTCCTCACAACCTCAACCACATAACTAAGGGAATTATTGGGGTTCATTCCCGATACACAAGATCCCCTTCCTCTTTCCACCTTTTGGCATTGTTAGTAAGCTAGTCATGGCTACTCTCAATATTTTGGGCTTCACTTTGGGTATCCCCATATGGTACCTAGATCCACCCACCCCTCCCCTGACTCCTTATATCATGTTGACTCCCATCCAACCTATTGAGATGATGTCGCACCCCCCTCTCGGTACACAAATAAATGCTTTTGTCTTTACTATTTCCCCCTTCCACCCACGAATATTGGGGGAAAGATGCCCAAAATGACGACAAAACCAAATCCTCCTCCTACATGTGATTTATGCGATGTCCAAGGCCATGCGACAAAAAAATGTCCCTATTTTCCCATTCTTCACACCTACATGCGCACTGTAGTCAAGAACGATGATGCTCCAGTTTTTAATGTACCAACCATACCTGTAGTTAAAAACAAATTGCTACGAAACAACCACCCATGTGCATTTTGTGTCCTATATGGTCATTATTCACACGATTTCCCAAAAATTCCCAAGTATCGGTCGCTGCTTGATGACCTTCGCAAGCACTCTCGTGAGTCCGACATCATTGTCCTCGAGGAGATCCACCCTCCAACTTCTTCCTCAAACACCAATAACAACATTTATACGATCTTGAGCTCTAGTAGTCCTTCCCCCTCCTTGGACATGGAAGATCCATATGATATATCCACATGCTACTTTCATAATGACAAGGATATTTTTGAAGCTCTTTTGACACCTGAATATCCTTGGGATGATTTGCACCATTGCTCCTTCTTCATCCCTGATGAGCCTTCTTCATCGTCGTACCAATTATCGGTCAAAGCAAAAGACTTCATCCATGGAAGTGTGGATTGGTTTAAAAAGCCAATCCTGGCACCTGATGCCTTTGAAGAAGGTAACATGGCTAACATTTCACCAACCATTATGATCGATATATCAACTACCCCTGGGATAGTTGAAGATATTACACTTGGAGCATCTTGCTCCCATGAAGAAGTCACTTCATACAAAACACTTTTTTTAGTAATTTTGTGATATCTTTTCTTGGTCCTATACTACGATTCCTGGGATTGATCCATCTATAGTTGAACATCGTATTGATACATGGCCTGATATTGCCGCCGTTCACTAAAAGCAACGGCCCATTCACCCATCCAAGGCCTCTGCCATCAAAAATGAGATTGATAAACTGCGTAAAGAAGGATTTATATACCCCATTGTGTATACCACTTGGGTTTCCAATCATGTTACCGTTAATAAAAAATAGGGTACCATTCGTGTCTATACTGACTTTCGATACTTGAATTTGGCTTGTCCCAAAGACAAATTCCCAGCTACTCTGTTTATTGACCAAATCATTGACACTTGTGCCTACCATGAATTATTTTCCTTCTTGGATAGTTTCTTTTCAGTTATAACCAAATTCAGATCCGCAAAGAAGATTAGTACAAAACCTCATTTACTACCCCCTGGGGCAATTTTGCGTATCTTGTCCCACTGTTTGGCCTAAAAAATATTGGCGCCACTTTCAGTGGGCCATGATTTTTTGATTCCATGACCTCATTCACATTATACTGGTTTATTTAGACAAACTTATGGCTCGATCTCAGAATCGTTCTCAACATTATACTTGTTTATTTGGATGACTTACATCAAGTCTTCCTGCGATGTTGCAAACATAACGCCTGCTTGAACCCCCTCAAGTGTGTGTTTTGTGTCCCAGACGATTGCTTGTTAGGATTCATCATATCTGACAAAGGGATTACTATGGATCCTTTGAAGGTTCAAGCCATAATGAATCTCCCCCCTACATGTACTTTGCGCCAATTGCAGAGCCTCCAAGGAAAGGCCAATTTCTTTTGCCAAATTAATCTGGACTATGCAACAAAATCCCATGGATTCTTATGCTTTCACTATACCAACATTCCTTTTGTGTGGGATGAGCAAGCACAAGCTGCTTTTGAGGCATTGAAACAAGATCTGACTTCCGCTCCATTATTGTCTCCTCTCAACTTCACCAAGCATTTTATCCTCTATGTGTTGGCATTTGGAAATGATATCACAAGAGTCTTAGTCCAATAAGAAACTGCTCACCAAGTGCATGTGATCTATTATGTGAGTTAAAAACTTTCTGGACCACCTTTATGTTACTCCCAAGAAGAGAAGATGGCCCTCGTCGTTGTCTTTTTGGTACAAAATATACATCACTACATCCTCATGAGTCGCACGTGAGTTGTGGCTGATTCCAACCCCATGTGCTATCTCTTGAGCCACCTCCTTGTTCAAGGTCATGCTTCCAAGTGGATCTTCTTTCTCCAAGAGTACGACTTGGAACTCGTCACACCCAAAAGCACTAAATATCTGGCGTTAGCTTCCTTGATGGCATACTTCCCTTCATTTTCTACCTCACCCGCTATCACAATTAATCTTCATGATTAATTCTTATTCGTCATCTCTACTAAAGACCCATGGCATGGAGGCATCCGCCTTTACTTGCGTACAAAAAAATTCAGGCCCAATTTAAGCTATGAAGATCATCGTTGCATCTGGCACCAAGCTTCTTGATATCTCCTCATCGGTGATGTATTGTATTTCTACAGTGTGGAAACTATATTGCACTACTACCTCACTCACAATGAAGTCAAACAAGTCCTAAATGATTGTCATAGTGGAGCTTGTGGTGGCCACCTCTCAAAATATACTTTGCGCTGATTATTTTTGGCCCACCATAGTTGTCGATTTCATCCATGCAGTTAAACATTGTCGCAATTTCCAACTTTTTTCCCCAAAGAAAAGGACACCTCCTGCGCTGCTACATCCTATCATCGCAGTTGGTCCCTTTTGAAAATGGGTGATTGACATCATGGCCTGCAACCCACCTTCGGTTGATGACCATAAATACATCATTGTTGTTGTTTATTATTTTACCAAATGGGTCGAAGCCATGCCTACCTTAAACTGTAAGGCCAGTACTGTAGCGCTTTTCTTTTTCAACCACGTTATCGCTTGTTTTAGTGTCCCCCAATAGCTATCCTCATACCAAAATTCTCATTTCAAGGACATTGTTTGGATAGAGCTATCCGCCATGTTGAAGTTTGAACACAGGTATTCCTCTGCTTATTACCCTTAGGGAAATGGACAGGTTGAGGTTGTCAACAAGATCCTCGAAACCATTCTCCAATGAATTTTGAAAAACACAAGACCAATTGGTACCACTTTCTCTTCTCAACCCTTTGGGCCTACTGAACATTGAATAAAACCGCCACCAGTTTTACCCCATTTCACTTAGTCCATGGTGTGGAGTCAGTTCTTCCCATTGAATTCCTGATTCCATCACTTTGCCTTTACGCCAAACTTCTACCTGATACTTCACTATTATAAAAATGCCTACTTACGCTTGAATGAACCAATGAGGACCACCGTGCTTCTCTCTAAATGATTGAAGAAACAAAGACCCGATCAAAGTCCCATTATGACTCCCATATCCACCCATGCACCTTTAGCAAGGGGGACCTTGTCCTTGTTTACGACCAAGCGCATGATAAGTCTGAAAAAGGGAAGTTATAATCCATTTGGTATGGCCCTTTTGTCATCCATACATTCCTTGACAAGGGGGAATATCTCCTTGCTGACTCTGACAGTCACCTCTTAAAGAATCACTGCAATGGGATCTACCTCAAGAGGTTCTATGCGTGAAGTCACCCACCATGCATACCCTTGTATCATATTTTTTCATTCTTGTTTTGCATCATTCTTACTGCAAGTCTCACAGTTTGTTTCCATGGTTGTTCCAGATGGATCCTACCTTACCTTGCTATGTTTGTTTCATTGATGGCGCAAGTAGATGGTATCCTAGTATCACCTCGGCCGCATGGGCCATTTATTCCCCATCACATGAGTTTATCCATATCGACAGAATGTGCGTTGGTATTGGTACCAAAAACTAGGCTGAATATGACGATGTCGTTGGTCTCTTGAGCGTTTCCCTTCACTTGGGTATTCATCACCTTGATGTCTTCCTAGAATCCCAGCTTCTTGTCGCCCAGTTGAATAACTTCTACCGGGTATGCGATCCCTTCCTCTTAAGAAAGTTCTTGTGCACTAGACACGTGGATAGATATTTTGAATCCATTTCATTCATGCATGTTCCCATAAGTCTTAATAGTGTAGTATTCCAAATGGCTAATGATGTTTTAGAGTGGCACATCAATCATCACATATAGGAAATAAACTGCATCATGCATCATCATATTGTGATGCATACATATTGTTGATCTTAGTTTTGTCACCATTTTCGGTTGGTAAATTACACTTTCTGACATCCATTTTGTCATCTTTTTGACAAATTTCTGTCATACAACTTATCATTTAGGCTCAGGTATGAATATATTTGGATTTATGCAAATTATGGTTTATTATTATTATTTCACGATTTTATTCATTAAATTTGATATTATTTAGGAGCATGTTTGATATATGTATGAATTTATTTGTAGGTTATGATCTTTTTGATGAGCCAACAGCTCGACACACATCATGCTAGATATGCACAGGTTGCATCCAACTTACCATCCAGCTCATCGATCAAACCGCACAATGTTCGTTGGTAGGTTCTCTAGAGTTATAGGTTAGAACGATCTGCAACTATTATGTGTCCATGCGTATGGATGTGTTGAGGCCTGGAAATTCGCAGGCAACAACAGCAAGGGATTCTCCCCAGTCAACGTTCCCAACTAGCCCATGACTATTTGGTATAGGGAATCCGTCCGGTTTGCGGTGCGGCTACCATAGGTCAAAGTAACAAAAACAAAGGTTTTACTGATTGCGGCCCGGTCCACCGTGTATTTTTTGTATTTTTTATTTAAGTATGATGTGCACATGCCTAATTAACCATGCAGGGTGATAAGGATGCAAGGAGCAGTCACAACGTGATGCGCAGGTTCTTACCTCTCATCTTAGCACTCACAAGCATCTCAATCACATATGCAGTAATGAAATAAAACTAACTAACTATCTATCTATCCCCGGGGAGCAAACTGTAACTTAATTATGAGTAATGTGTATTGTGCATGCATTATAAAGAGAAATTACAGGTAGCTAATGTTTCTTTCTACAACACATGAATGATTAAAGATATTTCAACAATCAGATAGCCAATTGTTTTATGAACAACATACATTACTCATGGTGGTAATTCCACAAAATAAACCAGAAATCATTTAAACAAGAACATAGGTTCTAAGAGTTAGAACAATCTCACGGTTAATGGACAAAAGCTGGAAAAACAAAATAGTTCATATTTCCGCCATCCACAGCATAAAATTTGAAAGTGCCACCAATCTTTCTCCAATAGGCAAACAATTACTCTTTATTGCAAAAAAAAGTAGTTCTTCTTACAATATCGCTTTTCATGTCTAATTGGGAAAAAGCCCCTATTCCTTCTAAGCCTTCTACATTTATACAAAAAGGGCGAGTCTGTTGGGCTGCCCAAAGTAACCTTTGGGCTTCCCAACTCTTCACCTCCAATGTTTCACTTTTCTCAAATTTTTTTACAAAATCGTTACAAATTACAAAAGTGACCAATCCTTTACGAGGAGGGTCCCACTTGGGTGTCCAGAAACTTCTTCCATACCAAAGCTTTAGAGGCGATGCCTTCAAAGGCACAAGGTTCCAGAAACTGAATGTTGATCTCAAACTTCACAACCTGGTTCTTTATAGCCTCAATTCTGGCTGTGCTCAACCGAAGCTGGTCCTCCAAAAGCTGCACACTGATGGCTGAATGATCTACTTCATTCCTCAAGATCTGATCATCCAGGGCTTTGATATGCTGTACTTTCACTTCCTACTCCTGATATCTCTTCTGCAACATCTCCACAAATGAGTTGTGGTCTGGGAAAACCTGAAGCCTCCGCTTGGCCTCTATTTGGCACCGGTTGTAGGTAATAAGGATCCTTCTGAAAAACTCTGTGCATGCTCCTTTCTTCTTTTTAACAGCTTTCTTGAAGTCCTCTGAGGGATTTATAGCAAATTCTAGTAAGTCATAATCCCGCTTGAGGGCCTGTTGATCCTTTGATGGCAGTTCTGCTGGAGTTTCTTCACTATTTTCCATCCTTGCCATCCCCGCAGTCAGGACTTCAAGGACGTCTTGAGATCTATCAACAAAATAAGAGGGGCTCTCCAGGATTTCCTCCAATTGGCCATCTATCTGTAGCACTTTGCACCTTTCCTCTTCTATGGCAGTCTGTAGTTGCAGCATCTTGGCCTTTTGGCCCAGCACATGCTCCTTGAAGGGTTGTAGATTGACCTGCTGCTCTCTTGCTTCTTCTAGAGCAGTTGTTAGAGAAGAGACCTGCTCTTGAAGCTTCTTTTTCTCTTCTTGGGCATGCATCTCAATGGCCTCCAAGACGATCTTTTGCTACTCTAAATCTTCTACCTTTCCCAATAGCTGTTCTTTTTCCATCTTTAGCTCTTGATATTCTTTCTGCACTTTGTCCAGGCACCCTTGTGCAGTTTCACTAGCTTGTTTCTCTGCTTGGAGGAGATACAGTTCATCCTTTGAACATCTCATTTATTTTTTCATGTCTTCATATTTCCTTTTTAGCGTATTGCTTTCCTCTCTCTCCTTCCTCAATGTGTCTTTCAATTGAGCAGAGGATTTCTTGGATTGCTCCAGGTATGTCATAATCTTGCCCACATTATCTTCAGAAGCATGAATCAGTGCTGCTCCGGCTCTAATGGTGAATCTAGGGTCTTGGTCTGTTCCAAATACAACGGGTGTATCCATTATCATTTTCCCAGGTAGACCTCCCGTTTCAATCTTCGTTTCTGTTCTCTTCACTATCCTATTTGTCGCCCTGTCATAGAAAATAGTATTGAAATCAGGGATCTCTTCCCCTTTTTTCTGTACAAAGGGGACCAGCTTCAGTGTAGGAACCACAGATTGTCCAGGTGTGCTGGCAGTAGGAGCTTTTGGGTCCTGAATCTCGGGGGTCTCCATGTCCTGGGTCTGCCCTCCAGTTGTGTTAGAGGCTGACTGTTCTGTCTGTGTCTGTGTCAGCTTTAGCCCCTCTGCTTCTTGTTTCTGTAGCTCTTCATCAAGCTTCTTTTTCTTTTCTTCTTCTTCATTTCTTCTGTCTCCCTCTGCTTTTCTAGCTGGCTCTTGCGCAACTTTTATTTTCTCTTCTTATTCTCCCTGCAGCCACCTTGCAACTTCTTGTGCCAACCTTTGGGCTTCCTCATTTATTCTTTTGGCTTCTTCCTCAGCTTTTGCTTGTTCATCTCCCTTCCCACCTTTGGTGGTGATCTTCTTCTTAAACCTTCTCCTCAATGTTGTTATGTTTAATGCACTTCGGAAGACACATTCTTCCCTATCCCAATGGTGGGTGTATTCAAAATGTACGTTGTTTTCTTTACAATGCTCAGCTACTTTATTGCGGGAGTCACTTCTATGGAAAGGCATCTTGCCAAAATGAAACCTTTCCAACTCTTCTACAAATTCATCCACTTTCTTCACCCTGGTGAATTTGTAACTTCCTAACTTGAAGGGAAAAGGAGGATAGGCAGCCTTCTTATGCTCAAACAAGAAGCTCCCTATGCCATCCAAGAAGACTTGCCTAACTGCCTCCTTGTGGATGATGTAATCAGTGGCATATTTGGGCAGCAGGGAGGGATCTCTTGACCCTCCAAACATCCTGAAGTAAAGGCCATCCTCAGTCAGATAGTAGTCTGCATATTCTTCCATTACCTGCAGCGCTTCCTCTGACATGCAATTACACTCTTTCAAGAAAATGAGCGTATACAGTGGCATGATGAAGTGTTCATAGACTTATCGATAATGGCTGTGATACTTATGTGCCCAGAGTGGTTTATATGCAGAATAGACAGGCATTCTTTCCCTATCCCAGATGCACCTAAGGCCGGGGAAAGGATGATTGCACAATATACAATCGACAAGTATGGATCTCATATAGAATTCAGACCTTTTTTGGGATACTCCACCTAAGGCTGAGGCCAAGCAGGAAGAGAGACTATTTGATACAATGCTAGCCTAGTTGAAAATTGTCCCCTAGGTTGCAACATAAAAAATGATGGGCATCCATTCCAATTTGAAGAACCTGCCATGGGCTCTCCCAAAAATCTTGTTGAGCATTAAAGCTATGAGACTATATGGGGTTCTTAAGCTGCCCCTATCATAATCACCCGTTGGCCTGGTTCTGAAATGTTTTCCAGGAAACAACATTCTCTTCAGAGTCTCCACAAGGTCCATTCTAATGTTATTCAACCAATCGTCCGACAGAAATACTTGTGCTTCAGGCAGGTGGTAATCTAGGGATACATATCCTGGGCTATAAGCAGCATAGCCCTGTTTGTTGACATTCTCCACAATCATCATGGTTACATCTTCCTGGGTCAGAATCCAACCAATTACTTCAGAGCAGGGGAATAGCCCTAGTCTTGTAGCGATCTTCATTAGCGAAGATCTCTTAATGTTAGCATATATGCTTTCTTCCTCCAGGCCCATATCGGGCACTTCCCTGCGGGTGATTAACCTATATATTTCCCCCCATTGGTATTCAGGTTCGACACTAGATATACACTTGGTGTCCTCATATATGTACTCAGTTTTGGTAATGACCTCCACTTTGGGCTCCTGCTCGACCACAGGGACCTTCTTCTTTTTCCTCTTTGACATTTCGAATTCGAAAACTTCCTGCCATATATGACATTGTAAACATTAAGCCATTCCCAGTTAAGTTGCAAATATTTATATAACAAAGTACAACGTTTCACTCCTTCTATGTGTACCATGACAGCAATTAGTTAAATGAAGAAAAATGTGCAAAATAGTTCTATCAACAAATTTGAGCATGAAGCAAATCTACATAAGAATGAAGAAAACTTGAGCTATCAGCGGGTGCCATGACCATCGCGCGGCACGGGAAGGACAAGGGGAAAAGTATGCAAGCTTTTTCAATGGCGTTAGCTCTATCAAAACTACCCAGGCAGTTTATGGTCAACAAAACTGGTGCAGTGATATACCTCTCCCCAAGCCAGCTCGAATCCGAAACCGACAGTATATCGGACTGTGTAAACATCGTGGCGTAGTGCGATTTTGGTTTCTGAAGGGTAAGGGCCATAAGAAAGGAAGGAAATCATTTTAAAAACCATAGGAAGACCAAGAAAGCCTTCCCCCACCAAACATCATTATGCAGGGAAGCTTGGTCCAGATGGCGTAACGACTGTCTGCTCCAAACCCCCATTCACTAAGCGCACGGTCACAGGAAAAAGGACGTAGTAAAACAACTATCCCGCGGGTCCAAACGCCCCCCCCACCAAGGACAGTTACACTACAAACCTTCAATATATAGTCGTAAAACTAACGGGCCAGGGAAAATAGCCATAGACAATCCTAACCATAGAAATATCTACAAAACACTTCGAACAGAAAGGGGAAAGACAAATACGAACTTGCCTGGAAAAGCAACGTGTATGGTGGAACAAAGACGGTCAAGCTTCCACAGTTGAAGCCACCTGGAATTAGCGTACACCGATAGCAAGGTCCGACCAATCTCAAGAGGATGACAACACAACGAGAGCGACCGTGGGAAAGTCGAAACGACAATCCAAATAGAATAATCGAAAAATAGATCCGGCCCCAAATATATATAACCATAAGCGGCGGGGGGGAAAACAAATCAGACGGCGGAAGACTAACTGATCGGGGTTCGAAAGCATAACTCCTTCCACAACGACGGATGGCCAAATCGCTAAGCCATCCGCGAAGACATACGCAGCTGAACCTCGGAAGACTAATCGTCGGGACAATATTGGAACGGGAGCTGCAACGGCAGAGCCATGAAGGATAAATCAATATGCAACGTAATGTCTGAGTCGGAAGACAAATGACTAAACATCGGAAGGTTAGTGTCTTCGGCAGCTGCAACGGCGGATTCACAAAGGGTGCGACCTTCCGCAATGGTAGGTTTAAATGAATTAGATGACTGGAGCAAAAACTTTCTGCAGCCACAATGGCGGAAGCCCAGGACTTACAGGATCGACGAAAATAACAAAGTGGGGTCCAAACTTCGAACAATAGTCGGGAGAGCTAGCAATTTTTCGTCTGCCATGGCGGAGAAAGTATTGATAAACTATGCTGATGTAAAACCCAAAAATAGTCGATGTGAAACAAACGTATCAGGAGAAAAGTTGAAGTCAAGACTCGTTATTTCTCCGCAACGGCGGGAGCACCAACCAAATAAACTTCCGATTCAAGCAAGTTGAGAACGTATCCAAAGGCAACAATCAAATTTGAACAAACAATGGATTGTTTCAAGCGTTAGAGGAAAATCTAAACGAGTGGTAGATCAATCCAATAATTTGAAAATCATTCTAAAAAAATCATTAGATCAAATCAAAGAATAAAATAGAACTAATCCAAGCAAAAGGAGGGTCCTGAAATTTTTTCGAATTTTGGGAATCTGTTGCAGCTGCAACAATTGGCGACTACCTAGTGACCCCCAGATTTCTGACTTAACTTGTTCCTAGTGCAAGACTGTCTGGATAGAAGCTGAAATCTTCTAGATGTTTGTATTCCTAAGTTGACCAGTTCATACCTTTAACTCATTGGGGAAAAGGTAACATCGAAAATATTTGCAAGTCTGAATAACTCTTTTGAGGCCAAATAAGTGAGATTTATTTTACCCCTGTCCTTGGGTAGTTTTCGGCTTGGACACCACAGGATTGTAACAGATAGTAAACAACATTATCCTTTTGTTCCTCATTCCCATGCCAACTGCACTTTTGTGCCCTTTTGAACTTTAGTTCTTGTGAGTCCTCCATTTGCCTTTCTTTCTGAATTTTGTTCAGGATCCTCTATCCATAGTGTCCTTTTGTGTGAGAGAAGAATTGGCTTTTCATCTCACAGACGGAGAGGAACTTTTGGGAATTTGAGATTTGTGCTTTTGATACTTTGCTTTGATATGTCTTGTTTCTTTAAGGAGTTTTGACTCTTGGTAGCTTTTAGCTTTTCTGAAATTATGGCATGGGATCATTTATATATGATGTACTGTCTAATTTGCTTCCTTTCCGTGGGTCTTTTGCTGTCACCCCCTTGGACATTTTTAGATGTGAAATGGATGGAGCCTTGAAATAGTATTCTAGACCTCTTTTACTTCTGAGTTATTTACATGGGTTAAGTAGAACTTCAATGAATGCATGGGCAATTAGGAACACTGCTATTAGAAGACATTCTATGTTTCAAAGCATAGTCTTTTGCTCAAGATTTCAGTTAATTAAGAACCCTGATGTTTCCATTGCAACCGAAAGTTTGCCTCTTTATTCAAAAATAAAAAGAAATAGTAACAAAGCATTTAAATCAAAAGAAAACAACATCAAATCAAATAATCAAAAAGAAAACAGCATCAAAGCATTAAAGAAAAACAACATTATTTATGTACAAGGCAAAAATAAAAGAAAAGAAAATATGTGCCCGCCCTTAAAAATCTTCCATCAAATGAGTTAAAGGGCTAGGCTGTGGTGAATGGAAAAAATATATCCATGGTCTAAGTGTACCATTTTTGAAATTGAGACCATATATACTAGTCTACAATCATCTTTATCAGCCTGAGGAAGTTGAAGGAGCTCAGGCTGATTATCAATCTTATAACTAGCCTTTCTTTCTGTATGATGTCTTAGCTTAAGCTTGGTTAGATAATTTCCCAAGACAGAATTAGCAGATTCATTTCCCTCTCCTATCCTGGTGACGGTATGCTTCATGTAAGGCTCTCTCAAAATTTTAATCCGATTAGGGGTACCCTTAAGAGGCAACCATAAATGAGACCAGTTTGAAGCAAAATAACCTTTCAAACTGGCAGACCAATCTCGGTTGATAATAAGCCCATATCCACCCGGTATGTCAGCCACCATAATGTCAATAAATTGACATATCTTGTTATTTGCAGAAAAGTGAATGAGGACATTTTTCATATCTCCTACTACTTTGACACCTATTCTATCTAATTGCATTACTTCCCAAGGTGTGGACTCTGGCCATCCATTAATCTTTTTGCAAACCTCCAGTGGCATAACATTCACTGATGATCCAGAGTCTACCAAGCAATTATGCACGTTATGATTCAGCATTTCTAGGGTCAAAAGAAAAGGTGGGGTGTCAGCATTTTCTTCCCAACCTGGTTCTATGTCTTCTTCTCCTGGTTGGTTTTGAGTGGGTATATCCTCTTTAAGCTTCTCGACTTCCTTAGTGTTTCCTTCATCAACCCCTTCCACATGTTTGACAGGCTCGTTGATTGGCTCTGCCTCCTATTTGACAGTAGTGACTTCAGGTGCTTTATCTTTAACATTCACGTCTACCTATCTCTTGACATTCTCTTGCAATTTTTTAATCTTTGAAATTATTGCATTGTCTTTAATTGCTAGGTCTGCATATTTTGTTTCTGTTGGTGTGTATTCAGACTTAAGAGCATTCTCTTCTATATTGAAAAGTGAGACACCATTCCATAAGAACATGGTATCATCATCTTGTTTCTCTATGGTCTGGTTTTTTTCTTCTTCCTTACCACTGTCCTTAGTCAATTTAGAGTCCAGCAGCTTATTCACCACCAATGTCATCGAGTTTAACCATTAAGGACACTTCTTTTTAGAATCAGGGTGTTGGTGAAAAGTGCAGAAATTATCACCCCCTACTTCTGTTAGGTTCATTGATGCTAAATTTGGTGGAGGTATTTTCCATTGGTTGATATCCTCTCTTTTTGGGTAGTAGGGTTTGTAAGTTCTCTGAACTTCCCTCTCTTTCTCTAGATCTATTATTCGGTTGGATAATTTCTGAATCATTTTCAGCATTCCTTGATAATCATGTGATTGTTCATCCTTAGGTTTAGACAGCAATAAGGCTCTTCTCTCGATAGTGTTTTCTCTCAGTTGCTCAGGATAGTCTTCTATACTTTCCTTTTCAGCCTCTACCCTTTCTGCTTCTTCATAAGTCTCTACCAACGTAGGCTTGGCTTTCATTTGGAAAACATGGCTAGTTCAGGTCCTAGGGATGAGGTATAATATTCAATTAAGACTTTGTCTGAAGGTCTGTCAGCTTTAGAAAAGTTCTTTAGGTATGTTGAAAATCTTTGAGTGAAACAATGTACCTTCTCATTCTTCTCCCTTTTTAACAAACCAAGACCTTTCATTAGTGAGGCATGTGTCTTTTGGGCTGAGTACTTACTTCTGAAAGTCCTTTCGAAGGTGTCGCAATCAGGAATAGAGTTTGCAGGCAAACTGAAATACTAGGATGCTGCTACCCCTTTAAGGGTATGCGGGAATAATCGACAGACAACATCTTCGTACTCCCCAGCCCTTAACCCTTCTACTGCTAATAGAAACTTTGCAAGTGGTCATCTACAGCAGTCTTTTCATCAGGATCAAACTTAGGCAGCAACTTATCAAAGGCTTGAGGTAGGTTATGCAAGGGAGGTGTTAGGTTCAAAGGCAATCTAGCTCTCCAAGCCGACAATGGGTTGGGATGATTCACATTTATACCAGCCATGAGAAAGGTGAATGAACAGGAGTCTAACAAACTGTAAGATGAAACTGAGCTTACTTGCTTCAAAGGTAGAACCAAAATATGTAAGGGTTTGGGTCAGGTCAAAAGCTTTCAAATACCTGCTGGTGGGGTAATCTTGGGAAAATAGGTCTCCACATCCAACCATACACTGGCGTCCCTCCTTCTAGCACCATAACTATTGAGGCCTGGAAATTCGTAGGAAACAACAGCAAGGGATTCTCCCCATTCAACGTTCCCAACTAGCCCGTGACTGTTTGGTATAGGGAATACGTCCGGTTTGCGGTCCGGCTACCGTAGGTCAAAGTAACAAAAACAAAGGTTTTACCAGTTGCGGCCCGGTCCACTGTGTATTTTTTGTATTTTTTATTTAAGTATGATGTGCACATGCCTAATTAACCATGCAGGGTGATAAAGATGCAAGGATCAGTCACAACGTGATGCGCAGGTTCTTACCTCTCATCTTAGCACTCACAAGCATCTCAATCACATATGCAGTAATGAAATAAAACTAACTATCTATCTATCTATCCCCGGGGAGAAAACTGTAACTTAATTATGAGTAATGTGTATTGTGCATGCATTATAAAGAGAAATTACAGGTAGCTGATGTTTCTTTCTACAATACATGAACGATTAAAGATATTTGAACAATCAGATAGCCAATTGTTTTATGAACAACATACATTACTCATGGTGGTAATTCCACAAAATAAACCAGAAATCATTTAAACAAGAACATAGGTTCTAAGAGTTAGAACGATCTCACGGTTAATGGACAAAAGCTGGAAAAACAAAATAGTTCATCTTTCCGCCATCCACAGCATAACATTTGAAAGTGCCACCAATATTTCTCCAACAGGCAAACAATTACTCTTTATTGCAAAAAAAAGTAGTTCTTCTTACAATATCGCTTTTCATGTCTAACTGGGAAAAATCCCCTATTCCTTCTAAGCCTTCTACATTTATACAAAAAGGGCGAGACTGTTGGGTTGCCCAAATTAACCTTTGGGCTTCCCAACTCTTCACCTCCAATGTTTCACTTTTCTCAAATGGTTTTACAAAATCGCTACAAATTACAAAAGTGACCAATCCTTTACGAGGAGGGTCCCACTTGGGTGTCCAGAAACTTCTTCCATGCCAAAGCTTCAGAGGCGATGCCTTCAAAGGAACAAGGTTCCAGAAACTGAATGTTGATCTCAAACTTCACAGCCTGGTTCTTTATAGCCTCAATTCTGGCTGTGCTCAACCGAAGCCGGTCCTCCAAAAGCTGCACATTGATGGCTGAATGATCTACTTCACTCCTCAATATCTGATCATCCAGGGATTTGATATGCTGTACTTTCACTTCCTCCTCCTGATATCTCTTCTGCAACATCTCCACAAATGAGTTGTGGTCCGGGAAAACCTCAAGCCTCCGCTCGGCCTCTATTTGGCACCGGTTTTAGGTAATAAGGATCCTTCTGAAAAACTCTGTGCATGCTCCTTTCGTCCTTTTAACAGCTTTCTTGAAGTCCTCTGAGGGATTTATATCAAATTCTAGTAAGTCATAATCCCGCTTGAGGGCCTGTTGATCCTTTGATGGCAGTTCTGCTGGAGTTTCTTCATTGTTTTCCAGCCTTTCCATCGTCACAGTTAGGACTTCAAGGAAGTCTTGAGATCTATCAACGAAATAAGAGGAGGTCTCCAGGAATTCCGCCAATCGGCTATCTATCTGCAGCACTTTTCACCTTTCCTCTTCTATGGCAGTCTGTAGTTGCAGCATCTTGGCCTTTTGGGCTAGCACATGCTCCTTGAAGGGTTGTAGATTGACCTGCTACTCTCTTGCTTCTTCTAGAGCAGTTGTTAGAGAAGAGACCTGCTCTCGAAGCTTCTTTTCCTCTTCTTGGGCGTGCATCTCACTGGCCTCCAAGATGATCTTTTGCTGCTCTAAATCTTCTACCTTTCCCAGCAACTATTCTTTTCCTATCTTTAGCTCTTGATATTCTTTCTGCACTTTGTCCAGGAACCCTTGTGCAGTTTCACTAGCTTGTTTCTCTGCTTGGAGGAGCTGCAGTTCATCCTTTGAAGATCTCATTTCTTTTTTCATGTCTTCATATTTCCTTTTTAGCCTACTGCTTTCCTCTCTCTCCTTCCTCAATGTGTCTTTCAATTGAGGAGAGGATTTCTTGGATTGCTCCAGGTCTGTCATAATCATGCCCACATTATCTTCAGAAGCATAAATCAGTGCTGCTTTGGCTCTAATGGTGAATCTAGGGTCTTGGTCTGTTCCAAATACAATGGGTGTATCCATTATCATTTTCCCAGGTAGACCTCCCATTTCAATCTTCCTTTCTGTTCTCTTCACTATCCTCTTTGTCTCCCTGTCATAGAAAACAGTATTGAAATGAGGGATCTCTTCCCCTTTTTTCTGTACAAAGGGGACCAACTTCAGTGTAGGAACCACAGATTGTCCAGGTGTGCTAGCAGCAGGTGCTTCTGGGACCTGAATCTCGGGGTTCTTCATGTCTTGGGTCTGCCCTCCAGCTGTGTCAGAGGCTGACTATTCTGTCTGTGTCTGTGTCAGCTTTAGCCCCTCTGCTTCTTGTTTCTGTAGCTCTTCATCAAGCTTCTTTTTCTTTTCTTCTTCTTCATTTCTTTTGTCTTCCTCTGCTTTTCTAGCTACCTCTTGCGCAACTTTTCGTTTCTCTTCTTCTTCTCCCTACAGCCACCCTGCAGCTTCTTGTGCCAACCTTTGGGCTTCCTCATTTCTTCTTTTGGCTTCTTCCTCAGCTTTTGCTTGTTCATCTCCCTTCCCACCTTTGGTGGTGATATTCTTCTTAAACCTTCTCTTCAACACTGTTATGTTTAATGCAGTTCAGAAGACAGATTCTTCCCTATCCCAATGGTGGGTGTATTCAAAATGTACGTTGTTTTCTTTACAATGCTCAGCTACTTTATTGCGGGAGTCACTTCTATGGAAAGGCATCTCACCAAAATGAAACCTTTCCAACTCTTCTACAAATTCATTCGCTTTCTTCACCGTGGTGAATCTGTAACTTCCTAACTTGAAGGGCAAAGGAGGATAGGAAGCCTTCTTATGCTCAAATAAGAAGCTCCCTATTCCATCCAAGAAGAATTGCCTAACTGCCTCCTTGTGGATGATGTAATCACTGGCATATTTGGGCAGCAGGGAGGGAGCTCTTGACCCTCCAAACATCCTAAAGTAAAGGCCATCCTCAGTCAGATAGTAGTTTGCATATTCTTCCATTACTTGCAGCACCTCCTCTGACATGCAATTACGTTCTTTCAAGAAAATGAGCGTATACAGTGGCATGATGAAGTGTTCATAGACTTCTCAATAATGGCCGTGATATTTGTGTTCCCAGAGTGGTTTATATGAAGAACAAACAGACATTCTTTCCCTATCCCAGATGCACCTGAGGCCGGGGAAAGGCTGATTGCACAATATACAATCGACAAGTATGGAGCTCATATAGAATTCAGACCTATTTTGGGATACTCCACCCAAGGCTAAGGTCAAGCAGGAAGAGAGACTAATTGATACAATGCTGGCCCAGTTGAAATTTGTCCCCTAGGTTGCAACATAAAAAATGATGGGCATCCATTCCAATTTGAAGAACCTGCAATGGGCTCTCCCAAAAATCCTGTTGAGCATTAAAGCTATGAACCTGTTTCTGCCAGAAATTGTTTCCAAGGCTAAAGAAACAAGCCAACACAATATCAAACAAAACTTAATAAAGTGAAATAGGTTTAGGGTTTCTGATGTGTTTTCTTGGTTGTAAACTTTGGGAACAAGCAGGGAATACACTCATGAGCAAAATAATAACTAAATAATAAGCAAAAGAAGACAAAGATAAATAATACATTAAACAAGATCCAACAAAACACAATGTTGAAGTTCACTCATAAAAGACAAGCATTACCAGCATATAAATATAAACCAGTAATGAATATATCATTTAAGCAACTAAACAAGCTGAACAATGAAGCCAACACAGAAACTGAAGGGTAAAACGTGTCATATATCTCATAATTTTATCATCAAATGCATACAAGAGTTTTGATACTTAGCTCATGAATAAGTCTAAAGACCTCCTGAATCTCTCCCAAAATCGAACCCTCATTCTGTCTTTCTAACCTCTCTAAATACTACCTTTTACAAAATCAGTTAAGGATCAAACCCTAACTACCCTTAACTAATTCGATGGGATAAAGTAAAATTTACAATATTACAAAATATGAAATTTTCCAAAAATAGTAAACAACTAACTAATATGTTTCTCAAAGAGAGATAACAAAAAATTAATTCAATAACTAACTCATAGGTCCTTATCTGCCTCAGCTAGCAAAGCTATGCCATCCAATTCCCGAGCTTTCTTCCTAGCTCGCCTCTGTTCATCTTCCATGCTTGCTAGTCTTCTGGTGAGCTCTTCATTTTCCTGCTGTAAGTCTTTGATTGTCTTTTTCAACTCTGTTAATTACAAGTCAGTGGTTATTTTTCTCTTTAAATCCTCTTTAGATACTGCTGTCAGTTCCTAAAAATGTTCATTAACATCCTATAGATCTTCTCTAAGCCTTCTATTTGCCATCATCAGCCCCTCATTGATGTCTTGCATATAGTTCATCTGTTGTTTGTACTGCTTAATAGTTTTCTGCAAGTTTTCCTTATCTGAATCAAATGACCTTTCTGTCATGATCGCTTGTTCATAACTAGGCATCCAAGGTATGTCAAACTTCTTAAACATGTCTGCATCTTTTTTTAACAGGTCTGTGGAAATATTAGGAATCTTAGGGTCTTCCAGAATACCTGCTTCTTTAAGTATGAGTTCATCTTCCCATTCTAGATCTTCAACATGAGGTACTTCAGCTTTTTCTTCGCGCTGTTGCTTTAAAAGTTCATTTCTCAATTCAAGGAATATGGTAGAAAGTTTAGGCTTGGTGATATTTGAATTTTCTATTTACTGTGATGACCTTTTTGCCTTTGCAGGATGAAAAGATGAAGTTTTTGCAACTGCTATTTTCTTCCTTTTAATGCTCATTTTGTCAATTTCTGGTTTTTCATCTGAGGAAATATCATCCAGGACAGTCACTTTTTTGGAATTCAATCTAGGATTGAGCAGCTTCTTCATATTTAACCTTAGATTATTCGTTGGCCTGGTTTTAGGCCTCCAATATGGGGCTATCACTTCAATCCTGTTCTTCTTTCTCCTATGTCTCACTGTTTTGTTTTCCAGAGTGGAAAGCTCCTTGCATGAATCAACCATAACTTCAGTTTTAGCAATAGATTGATCCTCTTCTAACAAATAACCTTCATCATCCGACAGGACATTGATGGAGCTCCTTTGCTGAGCTTGAAAATCTTCTTCAGCAACTTTTTCTGTAACAACAGCTTTATCTCCACTGAGGGCTTCAGCAGGGGCTATGTGTTGCATGGAATGATCATCCTTTTATGTAAATAATGAATATTTACCTTTAGTGTCAGCTGGAAACATTTTAGGTGCATTGACCTCTTTTAATGGCTCTGATGCTTCTTCGAACTTAACTTCTTCATTTACATCAGTCTTGACCTTCTGAACCAATTTCCTCACTAGCACCTTCCCTTTGTCTGCCTGTTTTTTGGGCTGCTGATCATCTTGTTTAACTTGAAAGCTAGACCAGAAGAGAAAGAAATCCCAGGTCTTTCCTTCAATCTGTAAGACAGTGTTAATGATCAATTTAATCAGGCCATGATGAAAAATGGATTGAGAAGTATGGTCCATATGCCCCTTGACTCTGTTAGACATTTTCTGTAAGATTTTGAATAAGAAGAATGGAAGGTTCATTTTGGACACTCCAATCATGTGCTGTAGAAATCTAAAGTGGTACTTAAAAACATAGGCATATATGCCCTCACATGTTATATAGCTCTGCAGGATTCTGATGGGTTCCACCCACTCACTTTTGAAGTTTTGGATCAATATGCCCTTGCTCCAGTCTGGGGTGACATTAGGTAGTAGATATTTCTGTGCATCAAATGTGAATGGCAGTTTTTTAAACCACTTTTCACCTTCATCTCTAATCCTTGTAGCCTCTTCCACTAGCTCCATTGTCAATCTGAACTTTAAAGTGTCAAAAACCACCATATCCTGATTGTAGCATTGTGCAAACTTACAGGATACCTCAGTATTATATCCATCTATTCTTCTGAAAAACTCTAGCCAACCAGCCTGCTGAAAAAGTTCTACACAGCCTGGGAATTTTTCCATCCAACCTACATCAGTAGGCTCAGCTCTATTCACCTTGCCACTCTTACCCATTTGTCTTCAATAGCTAGAAATTGTGTAACTTTAGGGTTCAATCGATGACTTAATAGATGTTGTTTCTTCTCCAAACCTCTTAGGTTTCAATAACTTCCCTTCCTTAATCCTTCCTGAATGATTCTTTCAGTTTACTAATACAGGTTAGGTTTTATCACAGATTTAAGTAGTCTAGGTCATTCAGAGTACTTCAGCCTCTTCACTGCAACTGATTATGAAACCTATTTATCAATCAATTTGTTTGTTCAAATGAATGACCATCTCCAGCATGCATAATAAATCTGTGTAATAATACCAAAATTAACTCTCGAACTCTTCTGGTACCAACTCATGAACAATTTCTGCACAATAAGACTTTGCAAATATGATTTCTGCTACAAGTTTCTCAGATTAACTGAAAAACTGTTGATGAAAACTAGGTTTTATGCCCACTGCTCATTCAAATATCAGACCTTCTTTAGACTGTGTAAAGAGAACCCTGTGTTGCAATGACAAGGAAAACAACTTCGTGCTCTGCTCATTTTTCTGTTTCAATTTAACTTCAACACCGAGCTAACTAGCTTTCTAGCATGCACCAAAACTAGGTCTTCAGGCTATCTCAAATGTTTGGCTCCCTCATTACATCTTACACAAGTAGCAGGCTTATTTATGAAGTTTGAACATCATAAAATGCGCAATTTTTTTCAAATCATCGAACGTTCAAACTTTGACAGGGTCATATTCACATGAAAACTGATATTTTTCACCTAATCCCTCAATAATACTCTTAATCTCCTTATTTCTTCGACAAGCATATTGTTTAAAGCATATATTAACGTCTGGCTTAATCAATTTTGATAAATCATCATTTACCAAGAAAGCCCCAAATTAGGCAGACATGAACCAGTCATTGTGGAATACATTTTTTACACGCTGCTGCAAATGCTCTAAATTGTGGTCTGAGCTATCATATTTTCCACCTTAGATATACAAGAGTCCTTCAACGTTCAATTTGACTGCATATGACGGAATCAAGAAATCCTAATTTCTTGTGAAGCCATAAAAACCTCATCTCTGTTCTACAACGGCAATGTCCAGTTTTTCAGCAACTATGGTTGCTCCACTAAGTCCTCCATCCTTGAATATGCATGTAAGTAACAACCCATATTCACATCAAGTTCAGTTTCATCTGCTACCTGTCATGGTGACCCGTGTTCTGCTAATGATGACCACGATCCCTTCTATGACATAAAGCCATCTGTCCTCATGATGCTCACTGAATCCACACGTAGCACAAAACCCTCAAATCAAGCGATTAGTCACCCACGATTCGTAATCATGCAAAAATTTGGCTAAAAAAATTCGGAGAAACTAACAGTTGCGATATTCTTGTAGCGCTCTTTTGTTATTTTTTCACACTTGCACTACAAGAATAAATTTAACTCTATTTTGGTGCTGTTTTACAACTTTTTTCCATTTTGTATGAAATTTAAAAGCTATTTGAATGATGACTATACTCAGAATATGATTTGTGAGTCCACTATTCAACATGATGACCTTTTAAAACCCTTCAATAATCTATGGGATCAAAAAAATAAAACAAAAAGTCTAAAGGCAAAAGCTCAAAATTTCACTTGAAAACTAAAAATCTCTTAAAGGAAGAAAAAAACCAAACTAAAGCAAATGAGTAACTTGGATTAAAATGCAAATCAAACAAAAATTGAAGAAACAAATTACTGATTTAAGATCTGGCTCCAGCTGCGGGATGAAGTCCTCCCTGCGAGGCTTCAAGAACCTGTAGACCAGTGCCTTCTGTCTGCTACCTTATCTACCTGTTTGCAAAACTTCCATTGGGCTATGGAGTCTTTATTATACTTCACTCACACCGGTATGTACAATGAAAAGTTAAAATCTTCTTATAAACTGTAAAAATGCTTGAGGAATCGCCCATTAACAGGATGGGACAACTCCTCACCTTCCAAAGACTGCAGGATAAAAGTATTATTCTCCAAAACTTTAGACACAAGGAAAGGGCCAAACCAGAGATTGTCAAACTTACCATGCTTACCCTTTTTCTCTTTCCTTGCATCCCACCTCAGAACCATATCACCAACTGAAAAATTATTTTCTTTGATGTTTCTATCAAATCTGCTTTTGATCTTGGCTTTGTACAACTGTGCTTTTTCATCTACCTTTTCCTTGCTCTGCTGCAACTCAATCATTTCAAAAATTCTTCTTTGCATGTCATTTGGCTCCTCCTGTGAATTCTGGAGAAACTTCATCACTGGGATTCCCAACTGAACAGGGAAAACTGCCTCTGTACCATAAACTAACTAAAATGGAGAAGTTCCAATTGCTTGTTTCACTGTGATCCTATCTGCCCATAATGCATACTTCAGCATTGAATCCCATGATATTTTGTTATGCTTGAGCAGCTTTTTGATACTCTGAATGATGTTCTTATTAGAGGATTTAGCCAAGCCATTACCCTGGGGGTAATAAGGAGTTGAGTGCTTCAGCATAATACCATTCTTTTCAAAAAATGCTACCATTGCCTTAGACTTGAAAGCCTTAGCATTATCTGTCACTAACTTCTGAGGACAGCCAAACCTACTCAGGATATTTTCCTCAATGAAATCCATGATTACCTTGTATGTAGCATTCCTAGTAGGAATGGCTTCCACCCATTTAGTGAAAAAATATGTTGCTGTCAGAATCCAGTGGTGCTACCCTGAGGAAGCTAGATTTATTTCTCCAATAAAATCCAGACCCCATTGCTGGAAAGGAGCATTGACTGCAATGGGTTTCAGAGGCAAAGACAATAATTTCTATTTTCCAGCAAACTTCTGACAAGGAACACAGGCCCTTACCTGCTGATAAACATCTGCAAACAAGGAAGGCCAATAGTATCCAACTCTTAAAATTCTGTAGGATTTTGTCTTCCAGTATTTGTGCCCCCCACAAGCACCCTCACGAGATTCAGAAATCACTCCTTCAATCTCTTATTTGTCCAAACATTTGAGTAAAATTCCACCTGGGTATTTCCAGAACAGTTGTTCTTCCACTAGACAGTACTTAGTAGCTTTCAACTTTAAATACCTAGAAGCCTTCCTATCCATATGCTCAGGACATTGCAAAAATAACAGAAAATGAACAATGTCTGCATACCATGCTGATGATGAATAGTAGTCCATGATTTTCTCTTTTTCCAGTATTGCTTGATCTTCTTCAGGAACTGATTCTTCAGCCATGACATGAAATCCCAGTGCCTAACAGTTTGATTCAGCTAGCAGCTTGGCTAAACCTTGTCCCTTGACAAGCTTGGTAGGCCTAATCTCAACATCATACTCCATAATCTTTGCACTCCACCTGCCTCTTTTCCCTTCACTATCAGGTTGTGTTAAGACATCTTTTACAGCAGAATTTGGAACAAATGAAATAAATTTTGAATGCAGGACATAAATTTTGAAAAATTTCAAAGCCTTTACCAGAGCATAAGCCTGTTTTTCTAATATACTGTACTTAAGCTCAGGATCTCTAAGAGTTTTGCTGAATAAGGCAATAGGTTGTTCCAATCCTTCTTTATTCTTCTGAAGTAAGATAGTTGCAATTGTGTCTTCTGATGCAAATGAGAAAGTAAGGAATTCTTTGGTAAAATCAGGACTTACCAATACAGGTGCTTCAGTAAGAGCTACTTTAATTTTCTCAAATGCGGCCTTTGCCTCAGAAGTCCACCTGACTTCTTGATCCTTCTTCAGCATGGCTGTGATCTGTTTAATGGTTTCAGCAAAGTTGGGTATAAACCACCGCAGAAAATTGATCTTGCCAATGAATGATTGAACATCTTTTTTACTCCTAGGTAAACTAATCTTTAGTATAGCTTTGACTCTTTCAGGATCTATTCTGATGCCATCAGCAGACACCAAGTGACCAAGTAGTTTACCCTCTTGCACAGCAAAATGTGACTTCTTTGGATTTAGAGAAAGACCAAATTTTCTACATTTCAGGAAGGTCTGCCTCAAATGCTTCAAATGCTCATCATCTAATTGCGAGAAAACAGTAATATCATCCAAATAGATAACCACAAACTTATCTTTTTCTCCCACAAAGGCAATGTCCATAGCTCTCTGAAAGGTTGCTCCAGCATTCATCAAGCCAAAAGGCATCTTGTCATACATGAATGTCCCCCAGGGAGTTGTAAAGGCTGTCTTCTCCTTATCATCAGGGTGCATTGCAATCTGATTGTACCCTGAGAAATCATCTACCATAGAGATCCTTTGTGCCCCAACTACCTGCTGCAATACCTGTTCAATCTTAGGAAGAGGATAGTTGTCTTTTAATGAAGATCTGTTCAGGTTTCTGAAATCAACACATAATATGATCTCTCCATTCTTTTTTCTGACAGGGACCAAATTAGCCACCCAGGAAGAATACCTTAGAGGCACTATTATCTTTGCATCCAACAGTTTTTTCACTTCTTTTTCAATTACAGGAAACAAAGCTGGATTGATCCTCTGTAGTTTTTGACAAAAAGGTTTGACATTTGGTTTTAAAGGCACCTTATGCTGTATGATTCCTATATCATAAGTTCTTAGTTCCTCATAAGACCATGCAAAAACATCTACATGCTCTTTTAACAACTTGATATACCTGCTTCTTTGTTCAGCTGTAAGTGATTTAGAAATTTTCACCATTCTAGGATGTTCAGCTGAACCAATATTGCAGTCTATCACATTCTCTTCTGAAGATTGAACAATAGGATTTGAAGGTGTATCATCCTTTGTAAATATTCTTTCCAGAGGTACCAAACCTTTGGGAATGAAGTTGCTCTTTAGCTCAATAATTTTATGTCCACCAATCTCCTCTTCAGCAAACTCATCTACATGTCCATCTTCTTCATCCTCATCCTGATCAATCAGGGAATTTGAAAACTCATCTGTAAGCTCTAGGAACATTTTAATCTTCGTGTCATCTTCGAACACTTTCCACTGTTTTACATTGTCAGGTACAGAAGGTCTGTACCTTATTTCAATTGGATATTTTAACTGAGTGGTTTTAGGAATTCTGAAGTGTGTGGCAGCTAAAGCCAATGAATCTACATTCTGATTATAATCCCTTGGAATATAGGTAATATTAAAAGCTACAAAATAATTTTCAAGCATGTTCCATACCTCATTCCGATAAAGCTTCAACAAACCCTGCTTCACTTGATAGTTTCTCTTCACCTGCTGAACAACTAGTTTGGAGTCACCAAATGCAGCAATCTGCTGAATGCCCAAATCTTTAGCAGCTTTTAATCCTAGTAACAAAGCCTCATACTCAGCAGTATTGTTAGTAGTAACAAATTCCAACTTGTACATGAGATTCACTATTTCACCTCCAGGGGATTTAAGAAGAACTCCAGCTCCAGCAACCTCTTTGCATGAGGATCCATCAAAATACAATTGCCATAGTGCATCTTCTTCCTCTCTGCTGTGTTTTATTGGCTGTTCTTTTTCCACTTGTAACAGACCAGTAGAATTATCCTCGTCACTGAAATGTAGCATGCACGTACCAAGGTCTTTATCAATAGAGTACAGTGGGTGATTTGTGGGGTTTTTATCATCTGTCACTATGTAAGCAAACTGCAGCTCTCTGTACAACCTTCTATTTTCTCCACCAAACACAGGTATGGTGGCATATGACAGGTCCATTTGTAAGGTTCCTCCAACCTTCTTTTCCCATCACCTGGAAAGAAGTAAGCCAAACTTTGGTGTAATGTCAGCTACCACAACATCCATTATCACACTTTTCATGGGCAACTGAGCCAGACTGAAAACCATGTCTTTTATTACTCCTAAACACTTCACTGCTTGGGAATCAAAGGCATACAAATCATGATATGGTTTAGTAATACTCAAGCCCAGAGCTTCCATAACAGCCTTTGGAATCAAGTTGTCGGATGTTCTTGAATCTAGTAAACAATTGTGTATCATCTGTTCATGGACTGTCAAAGTGATATAGAAAGGAGGTGAAGCTCCTGCTTCATTTTCAGTCTTCTCAGCCAAGGCTGATCCAATGAAAATCTTAGGACTCTCCTCTTGCAAATTAACTGTGTCAGAGACAGGATGATTGCTGGTTGGATTAAGCATTTTAAGGACTGATTCCTTATATGAAGGATTTCTTATCAGTTCAGTTAAAGGTACATGAATCTTTAACTTTCCTAATTCATTCTCCAAATTGAAATTCTGGATAGATTTATTTACCTCTTCAACTTCTATTGTTTTCTTTGATTTTTCTGCAGCTTGCTTCTTCCCTATCACAGGATCAGCTGTCTGTTTAGCAGGAGTAGTTGCAGCAGGAACAATTGCTCTCTTCTTCTGGGCTTGGACCACCTGTTTTGAGCCTGATCTGAGATTTATAGTCTTATTAGGTTCATTTTTATGAACAACAACAGTTACAACAGTATTTGCCAAGCCTAGATCATCTTCAGTTTCAAACATGTCAGCATCATAATATTCTGAATTTAGGAAATCTTCCTCAGTAACAAAACCTCCAGACAATCCATCTCCAAAATGATTCATATCTTGATCAGTCTCTTCAAAGAGTAATTCTTCATCAACTTCTTCCTCATCAGCTACATTGTTCTGAAGAGGTGGTGGCACTCTTTGGTCCTCATTTTCCCTTATTTCTTGCTGGATATCATTGTTCCTTCGTTCCCTAGGCATAAAACGAGGAGCAAATTGCCTTCTGAACTGATTCTAATTGTTTGGATTTCGTTCACCTTCAGGAGCAGGTTTGCTGGAGTTTTTCTCAAGATCTAATTTGTTCAACTTTGTAGTGAGAATTTTTACCAACTTAGCCATTTCATCTATCTTCCCTTCAGTAGAAAGTGAAGATGAAGCACTTGGAGCTGCTTCCTTCTTTCCTTTTCTTTCATACAACTGCTGAGTTGTTTCCTTTTTCAATCTATTTGAAGCTAGTATATTGGATTCTACCTCCAATGCATCATCCTGCATATTCAACAAAGAAATAGACCTCCTCTCTCTTAGTAACAAAGAGAATTCATGATCAAAAGCATTTGCATATGTCAATTTAGCTGATGTTTCAGTAGGTTTTATCTCAGCAGGGATTCTACTGTACATCTTATTGAACCTTTTTGAAAAATCTGCAACTGTTTCATCTTTCTTCCTCCTAAGAGCTCCAAATTCTGTTATGTAATAGGTGTGTTCTTTTGTATCACCCCATTGTCTCATAAAGAGATCACGGAGTTCTTCAATAATAGTTATAGAGTTAGCAGGTAACTCTCTGAACCACTTCCTCACATCTCCATCAAGACTCTGAACAAAAAATCTCATCCAAACATCCTTATGCTTAATGTTCTGATTGTCAGCATAACTGAGGAAATCTTCCCAATGTTCCTCAGCAGTAATTTCCCCCTAACCATTGAATCTGGGAAAATAATTCTGGTAATCTCCCTCAGGAAATGCATTTAAAGGCTGAGGTAAGACCAATGGTGCATATCTGGCTGCAACCATCCGGTCCATCATGTCTATGGGAGGGTTTTGGGCTGCCATCTTTGGACTGACTGGTTTTGCAGATGAAGAAGCTTGACTAGAAATTGACTACAACGAACTTTTACCTAATTTCAGCTAAAAAAGAGGTATCTTACCAGGAGAGGCAGCTTTGGCTTTTCTAAAAGATTGAGGATTGGTAAATATTTGGAAACTGCTATCAGGAATAGTTGGTTTTATCCAAGGTGAAGTTTCTTCTTCTTTCTTTGCCACAGATGAAGCTAATGATTCATTTAACTGCTCAGGGTCAGTTAAAGAGGGTAATGACTGTGATCTTCTAACTTTTCTTGTTGTCCTCAATATCTGTTCAGGGTCTGTAACACCCAACTACAAGGGTGAAGTAGGTCTATTTCTAGTTCCTACTCCTCTAGAAGCCACTATGACAACTTTGGTAAAAAATAGCCTTATAAAATGTTGGTTTAAGTCCACCTCTTAAAACCAGTAAAACTGATAAGTATCCCAGGGAAGATATGTCTTCAACTTCGTCCCCGGCAACGGCGCCAAAGATGTTTGTGTCAGAAATTGTTTCCAAGGCTAAAGAAACAAGCCAACACAATCTCAAACAAAACTTAATAAAGTGAAATAGGTTTAGGGTTTCTGATGTGTTTTCTTGGTTGTAAACTTTGGGAACAAGAAGGGAATACACTCATGAGCAAAATAATAACTAAATCATAAGCAAAAGAAGACAAAGATGCATAATACATTAAATAAGATCCAATAGAACACAATGTTGAAGTTCACTCATAAAAGACAAGCATTACTAGCATATAAACATAAAACAGTAATGAATATATCATTTAAGCAACTAAACAAGTTGAACAATGAAGCCAACACAGAAACTGAAGGGTAAAGAGTGTCATATATCTCATAATTTTATCATCAAATGCATACAAGAGTTTTGATACTTAGCTCATGAATAAGTCTAAAGACCTCCTGAAGCTCTCCCAAAATCGAACCCTCATTCTGTCTTTCTAACCTCTCTAAATACTACTTTTTACAAAATCAGTTAAGGATCAAACCCTAACTACCATTAACTAATTCGATGGGATAAAGTAAAATTTACAATATTACAAAATATGACATTTTCCAAAAATAGTAAACCACTAACCAATATGTTTCTCAAAAAGAGATAACAAAAAATTAATTCAATAACTAACTCATAGGTCCTTAGCTGCCTCAGCTAGCAAAGCTATGCCATCCAATGCCTGAGATTTCTTCCTAGCTCACCTCTATTCATCTTCCATGCTTGCTAGTCTTCTGGTGAGCTCTTCATTTTCCTGCTGTAAGTATTTGACTGTCTTTTTCAACTTTGTGCATTGCAAGTCAGTGGTTCTTTTTCTCTTTAATGCCTCTTTAGATACTGATGTCAGTTCCTGAAAATGTTCAATAACATCCTGTAGATCTTCTCTAAGCCTTCTGTTTGCCATCATCAGACCCTCATTAATCTCTTGCATATAGTTCATCTGCCGTTTGTACTGCTTAATAGTTTTATGTAAGTTTTCCTTATCTGAATCAAATGACCTTTCTGTCATGATCTCTTGCTCATAAATAGGCATCCAAGGTATGTCAAACTTCTTAAATATGTCTGCATCTTTGTTTAACAGGTCTGTGGAAATATTAGGAATCTTAGGGTCTTCCAGAATACCTGCTTCTTTAAGTATGAGTTCATCTTCCCATTCTAGATCTTCAACATGAGGTACTTCAGCTTTTTCTTCCTGCTGTTGCTTTAAAAGTTCATTTCTCAATTCAAGGAATATGGTAGAAAGTTTACGCTCGGTGATATTTGAATTTTCTACTAACTGTGATGACCTTTTTGCCTTTGCAAGATGAAAATATGAAGTTTTTGCAACTGCTGTTTTCTTCCTTTTAATGCTCATTTTATCAATTTCTGGTTTTTCATCTGAGGAAATATCATCCAGGATAGTCACTTTTTTGGAATTCAATCTAGGATTGAGCAGCTTCTTCATATTTAACCTTAGCTTATTCGTTGGCCTTGTTTTAGGCCTCCAATATGGGGCTATCACTTCAATCATGTTCTTCTTTCTCCTATGTCTCACTGTTTTGTTTTCCAGAGTGGAAAAATCCTTGCATGAATCAACCATAACTTCAGTTTTAGCAATAGATTGATCCTCTTCTAACAAATAACCTTCATCATCTGATAGGACATTGATGGAGCTCCTTTGCTGAGCTTGAAAATATTCTTCAACAACTTTTTCTGTAATAGTAGCTTTATCTCCACTGAGGGCTTTAGTAGGGGCTATGTGTTGCATGGACTGATCATCCTTTTCTGTAAATAATGAATATTTACCTTTAGTGTTAGCTGGAAAATTTTTAGGTGCATTGACCTCTTTTAATGGCTCTGATGCTTCTTTGAACTTAAATTCTTCATTTACATCAGTCTTGACCTTCTGAACCAATTTCCTCACTAGCACCTTCCCTTTGTCTGCCTGTTTTTTGGGCTGCTGATCATCTTGTTTAACTTGAAAGCCAGACCAGAAGAGAAAGAAATCCCAGGTCTTTCCTTCAGTCTATAAGACAATGCTAATGATCAATTTAATCAGGCCATGATGAAAAATGGATCGAGAAGTATGGTCCATATGCCCCTTGACTCTGTTAGACATTTTCTGCAAGCTTTTGAATAAGAAGAATGGAAGGTTCATTTTGGACACTCCAACCATGTGCTGTAGAAATCTAAAGTGGTACTTAAAAACATAAGTATATCTTCCCTCACATGTTATATATCTCTGCAGGATTTTTATGGGTTCCACCCACTCACTTTTGAAGTTTTGGATCAATATGCCCTTGCTCCAGTCTGGGGTGACATTAGGTAGTAGATATTTCTGTGCATCAAATGTGAATGGCAGTTTTTTAAACCACTTTTCACCTTCATCTCTAATCCCTGTAGCCTCTGCCGCTAGCTCCACTGTCAATCTGAACTTTAAAGTGTCAAAAACCACCATAGCCTGATTGTAGCATTGTGCAAACTTACAGGATACCTCAGTATTATATCCATCTATTCTTATGAAAAACTCCAGCCAACCAGCCTACCGAAAAAGTTCTACATAGCCTGGGAATTTTTCCATCCAACCTACATCAGTAGGCTCAGCTCTATTCACCTTGCCACTCTTACCCATTTGTCTTCAATAGCTGGAAATAGTGTAACTTTAGGGTTCAATTGATGACTTAACAGATGCTGTTTCTTCTCCAAACCTCTTAGGTTTCAATAACTTGCCTTCCTTAATCCTTCCTGAATGATTCTTTCAGTTTACTAATACAGGTTAGGTTTTATCAAAGATATAAGTAGTCTAGGTCATTCAGAGTACTTCAGCCTCTTCACTGCAACTGATTATGAAACCTAGTTATCAATCAATTTGTTTGTTCAAATGAATGACCATCTCCAGCATGCATAATAAATCTGTGTAATAATACCAAAATTAACTCTCGAACCCTTCTGGTACTAGTTCATGAACAATTTCTGCACAAAAAGACTTTGCAAATATGATTTCTGCTACAAGTTTCTCAGATTAATTGAAAAAATATTGATGAAAACTAGGTTTTATGCCCACTGCTCATTCAAATATCAGACCTTCTTTAGACTGTGTAAAGAGAACCCTGTGTTGCAATGACAAGGAAAACAACTTCGTGCTCTGTTCATTTTTCTGTTTCAATTTAACTTCAACACCGAGCTAACCAGCTTTCTAGCATGCACCAAAACTAGGTCTTCAGTCTATCTCAAATGTTCGGCTCCCCCATTACATCTTACACAAGTAGTAGGATTATTTATGAAGTTTTAACATCATAAAATGCACAATTTTTTTCACATCATCGAACTTTCAAACTTTGACAGGGTCATATTCACATGAAAACTAATATTTTTCACCTAATCCCTCAACAATACTCTTAATCTCCTTATTTCTTTGACAAGCATATTGTTTAAAGCATATATTAACATCTGGCTTAATCAATTTTGATAAATCGACATTTACCAAGAAAGCCCCAAATTAGGCAGACATGAACCAGTCATCGCAGAATACCTTTTTTACACGTTGCTGCAAATGCTCTAAATCGTGGTTTGAGCTGTCATATTGTCCACCTTAGATATACAAGAGTCCTTCAACGTTCAATTTGACTGCATATGACGGAATCAAGAAATCCTAATTTCCTGTGAAGCCATAAAAACCTCATCTCTGTTCTGCAACGACAATGTCCAGTTTTTCAGCAACTATGGTTGCTCGACCAAGTCCTCCATCCTCGAATATGCATGTAAGTAACAACCCATATTCACATCAAGCTCAGTTTCAGCCGCTACCTGTCATGATGACCCGCGTTCTGCTAATGATGACCACGATCCCTTTTATGACATAAAACCATCTGTCCTCATGATGCTCACTGAATCCACACGTAGCACAAAACCCTCAAATCAAGCGATTAGTCACCCACGATTCGTAATCATGCAAAAATTTGGCTAAAAAAATCGGAGAAACTAACAGTCGCAATATTCTTGTAGTGCTCTTTTGTTATTTTTTCACACTTGCGCTACAAGAATAAATTTAACTCTATTTTGGCACTATTTTACAACTTTTTTCCATTTTGTATGAAATTTAAAAGCTATTTGAATGATGACTATACTCAGAATATGATTTGTGAGCCCACTATTCAACATGATGACCTTAGTAAAACCCTTCAATAATCTATGGGATCAAAAACATAAAACAAAAATTCTAAAGGCAAAAGCTCAAAATTTCACTTGAAAACTAAAAATCTCTTAAAGGAAGCAAAAAACCAAACTAAAGAAAATGAGTAACTTGGATTAAAATGAAAATCAAACAAAAATTGAAGAAACAAATTACTGACTTAACAGAACCTATATGTGGTTCTTAAGATAGCTATATCATAATCACCCGTTGGCCTGGTTCTGAAATGTTTTCCCGGCAATAGCATTCTCTTCAGGGTCTCCACAAGGTCCATTCTAATGTTATTCAACCAATCATCCGACAGAAATACTTGCGCTTCAGGCAGGTGGTAAGCCAGGGCTACATATCCTAGGCTATAAGCAGCATAGCCCTGTTTGTTGACATTCTCCACAATCATCATGGTTACATCTTCCTGGGTCAGAATCCAACCAATTACTTCAGAGCAGGGGAATAGCTCTGGTCTTGTAGTGATCTTAATCAGCGAATATCTCTCAATGTTAGCATATATTCTTTCTTCCTCCAAGCCCATATCGGGCACTTCCCTGCGGGTGATTAACCTATATATTTCCCCCCATTGGTATTCAGGTTCGACACCAGATATACACTTGGTGTCCTCATATATGTACTCAGTTTTGGTAATGACCTCCACTTCGGGCTCCTCCTAGACCACAGGGACCTTCTTCTTTTGCCTCTTTGACATTTCGAATTCGAACTTCCTGCCATATATGACATTGTAAACACTAAGCCATTCCCAGTTAAGTTGCAAATATTTATATAACAAAGTACAGCGTTTCACTCCTTCTATGTGTACCATGACAACAATTAGTTAAATGAAGCAAAATGTGCAAAATAGTTCTATCAACACATTTGAGCATGAAGCAAATCTACATAAGAATGAAGAAAACTTGAGCTATCAGCGGGCGCCATGACCATCACACGGTGCGGGAAGGACAAGGGGAAAACTATGCAAGCTTTTTCAACGGTGTTAGCTCTATCAAAACTACCCGGGCAGTTTATGGTCAACAAAACTGGTGCAGTGATATACCTCTCCCCAAGCCGGCTCGAATCCGAAACTGACAATATATCGGACTGTGTAAACAACGTGGAGTAGTGTGATTTTGGTTTATGAAGGGTACGGGCCATAAGAAAGGAAGGCAATCATTTTACAAACCACAGGAAGACCAATAAAGCCTTCCCCCACCAAGCATCATTACGCAGGGCAGCTTGGTGCAGACGGCGTAGCGGCCGTCTGCACCAAACCCCCATTCACTAAGCGCAGGGTCACAGGCAAAAGGCCACGGTAAAACAGCTACCCTGCGGGTCCAAATGTCCCCCCCCCCCCCCCAAGGACAGTTACACTACAAACCTTCAATATATAGGCATAAAACTAACGGGCCAGGGAAAATGGCCATAGATGACCCTAACCGTAGAAATATCAACAAAACACTTCGAACGGAACGGGGAAAGGAAAATACGAGCCTACTTGGAAAAGAAACGTGTATGGCGGAACAAAGACGGTCAGGCTTCCATAGTTGAAGCCACCTGGAACGAGCGTTCACTGACAGCAGGGTTTGACCAAGCTCGAGAGGATGACAGCACAACGAGAGTGACAGTGGGAAAGTCGAAACGACAATCCAAATAGAATAATTGAAAAATAGATCCAGCCCCAAATATATATAACCATAAGTGGCGAGGGGGAAAACAAATCGGATGGCGGAAGACTAACTGATCGGGGGTCGAAAGCATAAATCCTTCCGCAACGGCAGATGGCCAAATCGCTAAGCCATCCGCGGAGACATATGCAGCTGAACCTCGGAAGACTAATCGTCAATACAATAGTGGAACGGGAGCCGCAACGGCGGAGCCGTGAAGGATAAATCAATCCACAACGTAATGTCTGAGTTAGAAGACAAACGACTAAAAATTGGAAGGTTAGTGTCTTCGGTAGCCGCAACAGCAGAGTCACAAAGGGTGTGACCTTCCGCAACGGCAGGTTTAAATGACTTAGACAAATGGAGCAAAAAATTTCTGCAGCCGCAACGGCGGAAGCCCAGGACTTATGGGATCGATGAAAATAACAAAGCGGGGTCCGAACTTCGAACAATAGTCGGGAGAGCTAGCAATTTTCCGTCTGCCATGGCAGAGAAAGTATTGATAAACTGTACCGATGTAGAACCCAAAAACAACCGATGTGAAATAAACGTATCGGAAGAAAAGTCGAAGTCAAGACTCGTTATTTCTCCACAACGGCAGGAGCACCAACCAAATAAACTTTCGATTCAAGCAAGCTGAGAACGTATCCAAAGGAAACAATCAAATTTGAACAAACAATGGATTGTTTCAAGCGTTAGAGGAAAATCTAAACGAGTGGTAGATCAATCCAAGCATTTGAAAATCATTCTGAAAAAATCATTAGATCAAATCAAAGAATAAAATAGAACTAATCCAAGCAAAAGGAGGGTCCTGAAATTTTTTGGAATTTTGGGAATCTGTTGCAGTTGCAACAGGATGCTAGAACAACCTTCGTTCTAGAAGACTCATCAGCTTGCCTCCTCTGCTTGACACCATGACACCAGTCCACGTCAAAGGGAATCCTCATGCTACAACACACGCAAGGGAGAGCCGTCGTGCGAGGAAGGAGGATGTTTGTGCATTGGATTATGGCAGTTTGTTTGTAATAATGGTTGACTATTTCTAGGAGCGGTTGACTACTGAAAGGGTCGACCCGCTCATCCCTGTAAACACTATATATATTCACCTTGAAACGAGAGCGTAGTTAGCTAGTTTTACATTATGTCAGTCAATTTCAAAGAGGGACTCTGTAATACTGTTCCACATTTTTAATAGAATTTATATTCCTTCTGTGCATACGATATTGTTCGTGTAAGCGTTTAGGAAGCGTCACCCTGATTTTCGAGAGGGCCCCTAATCAACTAGTGGTTTTCTTTCTTGTGTGTATTTTCATTACCTCTTTCCTTGCAGTTAGTGTAGTTCATTTATAATTTGTTTATGTGATTTGACTTCATGCAATTGTTCATTTCATTATTTCTTGTAGTATAGGTTATAGTCTGATGCTATGTCGATAATCTAGTTCTTATTTCATAGATTAAAAGTGGCTGGTTGTGCACTTAGTTTGCTTTCAATTTCCTTTCCAGTTTTTCAGCTTACTGTTCAGTCTTATGTTGACAAGTACATAGGGTAGATTACTTTGATATCTTAGGATCAAGTTACAATAGGTTCAGTTCAGTTCATTTTCATTTTTTCATAAATTCATTTGGTTATCTTTTAGTCTGTTTAACAATGCAATAGATAATAATTTCCTTCTAATTATGAATTATCTTAAGTTATTTTGCTGTTGAATTCGATCACTAAGTAGGTTTACTTACTGTCTTTATCCATTTTGTTTTCATGTGCACAAGATCAGCTGATAATTATATCATTTAGGCCATTTTATACTATTTTCTCTATACAGACTGTCATTTATACAACTTGTTCAGCCTGTCATTCAGAGCTATATTATAGTCTGTTATCTAGCTCGTCGTGCAACCTTTAGTGTTCTTAATTCGTTTTAAGCCTGTTTAAAGCTCTATTTCTTTAGCTTTTGGAATATGTTTTAACTGTGGTATTTAGATAATGGTTATGTTTATCATTAGGACTATAGGTTAGATTGTTTAAAGTATTTATTAATTTTTATTCCTATCTTTCACCTCCTTTCACCTTGAATATGTTTTTAGTTATGCTTTGTGATTTTGTTTCTTTTGGTTTATGATTTCCTTCTTCAATATTGTTGTAATGTTTTGTAATTATATCACTGGTTTGGTTTGATTTATCTCTTTGTACATGGAATTTAGGGTTAGATGTGTTAATTTCTAGGGAAGTATACTATCACCTTGTAAATTGATCATAGCAGTAGTACCTCTTCCTGTCACTGTGTGGTTACCAAAGGGATTTGTAGAATAGGATTTTAAAGTTTTATTTATTAAGTTTTCTACTTGCTTCTTATTATGTTTTCTTTATTAAGTTTTTTGCTTGATTTCCTAATTAAGTTAATTTCTTTATTAAGTTTTCTACTTGCTTCTTTCATTAAGGTCTTTTACTTGTTTATAAGCTATGTTTTCCTTACATTTGTTTCATATAAGAATTGGTTATTTATGAAAGTGATATTTAAAAATAATCTTGTCTCTTAATAGATTAGTTGTTCATAATATATTTTTAGTTAAGAGTCAGTTGCTTATGGAATAGATCATCATGTTTACTATAACCTATAATTGGACATTCCTTAGTTTGCACATATTTGTAGAAGTTAAGTTATATTTGATTCCATTCAGTTTCTTTACTTCTTTTGAAAGCCATTTTGACACTACTTCTCCAGTTCCAATCACAGTGAATGCATATCCACAGAACAATCAAGGAGAGTGGAATTAGATAGTTCAATTTGAACTGTTATGTACATTTGTTAATTGCATGTATAGTTGGTTTCTAATATAATCCTTCCTTGTATAGTTAGTTCTGAAATTGTTAAGAAGTAGAATAGTTAATTAATAGGTTTTACTATAAAGAATAGAATAGTATTGTTTATATCTTTATCTTTCAGTAATTGTCCATAGAGTAGAGTAGTATAGCTTGATACTGATTTAATATAATACTTTGTTTTGGTTAAATGACCTTCATAGTTGAATTTATAGGAGTTTGACTCGGTTTTTCATTTTGAAAGATCTTTCAATATTTTCTTTGTTAAAATATTTCCATGACACCCTAGGAACCCCTCTACCTTCGCATATACTTTGTGTCAACTCTAAGTTTACCAACCTTGATCTATAATTAAATATTAGGTGAATTAATTAAGACATTATAACACCTAACATTTTTGGCGCCATTGCTAGGGAGTTTTTCAGTAAGGTAGAATAAATATAATTCCTTTATGAAGTTTAGTAATAGGGTGGTGGAGGGGGAGTGTGTTACAGA
>LPNX011069432.1:0-73616 GCA_001517045.1 Pseudotsuga menziesii | reverse complement strand
CAATGCAAGGATACATGTGTAGGATATCGACACTCGGGGGAAAATCCCCTCCCGGTAAAAAGGGAATCAAGCTGCGAAAGATATAAATAAAGGCTCTGCGTGGCTAGACATGAGACAAGCTCGGGCTATATGGATGAAATGCAATGTCAGGGGATCCGGCATAAAGCTCAATAAGACAGGAAAAGCTCATGATAATGCATCCACAACTTGATACAAAGGGGAGTCCGGGGGGAACAGGCTAGCATAAGATCAAGAGGAGTATGAGGTTCTTGCTAAATGTCATGGCGATACTATACAACGGACTCCCACACCCTAAAGGGGGAAACATCAGCATGGGCACCAAATGCAAATAAGGCGCTAACTAGGGTACCCATGTAAGGTAAGTCTCTACCACTCATATCATGCCACTTCTATAACAGCAAGAAGGTTCCGTGACATAATAGAGTGGGTTCGTACCTAAGGATATAGTGACATGGTCATAAGGTCATGCAAAATGCAAGCGGTGGTGAACCTAACCTATATTCCAGTATAGACATTATACCTGAGATCAGTATGAACGGGTCAATACAAAGGCTAAAACATCGCTGAAAACAGTCATCTACATCACAAGTTAGGTCAGAAACGGTCCAAAAAGGTTAGAAACGGTCAAAACTATAGGAAAGGGGGTAAAAATTTCCAAATATTTGAAAATTTTTCTATAAATAGTAAAAAATATAAATCATTTGAAACTTTTACCCATTTGAGCTCTGATATTCAACTGCAAATTCCAGGAGATCCAACCGGCGGAATTCACAACCGATTCTTCCAGGTACTTACTCATGTTCTCAGCTTGCATTTCAATACAATTTTTATGATTTTTCATGGTCAAATGAATTTTTAAGGGCTAAAATTACATGAGCGCTACGGCCCACGCGGGTATCGAGGTTTTTTCCGCGTATAGGGATGGCTATACACAGAAAAGGGACCAGAAACCGCGTACATACGCGACTATTTTGAAAACAACCGCGTATGACGCCGCGCATAAGGATTTCTATGAATCTAATGGACATTTGGTCAACTTCTCATGCGGGATGGTGCTAGAGTGGCGAGAACGCGAGCATGGTGATGTAGAGGAAGCAGTAAGGGCTAACAGAATGGCTCAAGAAGCACTATGAAGATGTGGAATCTACAAGTTTTGGTGGCTAGGAGGCTTGAGGGCCAAACCAGGACTACTACAGATGCTTGTAGACTATTGGGATCCGGACTCAGAGTATTTTCGGCTAGACGTCATGTCCCTCACCATTGAGGTGGAGGATATCTACTTTATCACAGGTCTATCCAGACGAGGTGAGATGGCGAACCTTCGTGCCCGTAGGGGGCCAGGTCATGGGCTGACTATCGATGAGTACATAGCAGTGTACTACTACCCAGAGACGGAGAAGGTGGGGAGCCAAGTCCCCACCAACACTATACAGGTACTGGGCCTAAAAGCCATACTACTGACACCGGGCAGGATAGCAGGCTTAGCATCACTCCATCAGGCCTCTCGGCCACTGATGTTCTATGCAGTGGAGTGCATGACACCAACCATCTATGACTGGAGCACTTCCCTACTGAGCAACATTAAACATCAGCTCAGCAAGTGCAAGGCAGGTAGGATACGGAACTTCGGGTTCAGCAGTATCTTGAGCACGTTTTTCTTCGAGCGTGTTTCAGGATTGAGCACTAGAGTGGATGTTACTCTCCACGGGGTTCGAGATCCGGCCCAATGATGTTGGGCAGACGCGATGCGCAGACTGGGGGGTGGTAGGGTGGCCAACCCTTATCCAACAAACTTTTTTCCATGGTGGCGATGATAGATTGTTGCCATAGAGGACTACCCTTATGCAGGGATAGACTTCTAGGGAGACCCGGACATGCCATTACCACCAAGGTCAGCATATGGAGACATAGGTAACGAATCTCAACCCCTACTCTTTTTAAAATTTTTGAAGTATTTAATTTTTTTGTGTTTTCTTGATTAATGGAATCAAAAATACATGTTTTTGGGTGACAATACATAGTGACATCTATCATTCATGTGCAGATGTGGGACCACGGTGACCAGAGGGCTTCCCACGTCATAGACAGAGGGGAAGAGGGGACGATATCACCTGTGTGGATGCAGAGCAAACTCTCCAAAGCATCCATACCAACTTTGTGCGAATGACTCACAGGATTCCCATGGAGCAAGTCGAGGACTTGCCTGAGGCTATGCAGAGACAGGTGGTGGGTGTACCACGCGCATGGGTGCGTTTATTTCGGTGGCTGGCTAGAGCCGTGGTGACATATCATGATCACAACCCTCATCCACCTCCACAGGACTAGACACCTAGGAGTGTATCTATTTTGTACTACCGTGTATATGATGGTGGCTTTCAAAGCCCCAATTTTGTATTATGACACTATGTATTACCACATTTTTGATGTATATAAAAAAGTTTTATGGTGATCGGTTTATTTATTTACATGTGTAAAAATTGTGTTTATGATTAATTTATAATGAATGAAACAAATGCCAATATAACACATAGTTAGCATATGAGTCAACAATTTGATTATAATTTCTTGGAATGTGTATATATGTTATGTTCTCAAACTGTCATTCTAGAAATCTCACACGTAAGAATCTCCTCAATAACGTCGGATCTCTAACATGGTACAAACCATTTAGCTGTGACACTACTAACTCCGAATCAGGACGTACCTCAAGAGAGAGAACACCATGTGAAATGGCATCCCGTAGAAGCTCGATAACGGCACTATATTCAACAACATTGTTGGAATATGGCTGTAGACATACACCTCCTGAAGACAGTACATGACCCATAGGAGTATAAATCACCCAAGCAGTTGAGGCTGAGTGTTGAGTGTGACGGCTTGCACCATCTGCGAATCCTATGTAGCTGGAATATTCCATTGACATCTGCCACAAGAAATGGAAACTAATCACAAACCCGATCACGATAAACAAGAGCTAACTATGCAAAAAAGCTGTACAATAATATACAACAAACAACCTTGGCTAAAGATCATGCATAGTATTTTTTAAGATAGAGCCCATTTCTAGGCTCCGCCAAGGCTATCCTTTCGTAATCCACTAACTCGTAGGCACCCTTCTCTAATACACGCTTGACCACGTAAGGACCATGCCACATAGGATTGAACTTCCCTGCCCCCAAGGGTTCTTTTAATTGATCTCACAAAAGGACCAAGTCTCCCTCACTAAACACTCTTGGACGAACAGACTTATCGTATTGGGCCTTTACGCGACGCTTATTAACCTCTAGAGTCACCAAGGCATCTCTACGCTGCTCATCGAGTTTCTCAAGGTGAACCAAACGCTCCTCCAAAGGTGAAGTGTCTGGTAAGAGTTCCACAGCTAACTTCAACGAAGGAATTTTCTCACGCTCCATGCAGTCAAGCTCCGGAAGAAAGTTTGATCTATGATAGAATTCCTCCCACGGTGGCTCAACTCCCAACCTAGCCTCGATAACCACTTCATCTGAAGGGAACACCCTATCAAGGTAGTCATGGACCTAAGAAGATTGTACTGCCCCCGGCAGTACATAGTGATCGTCCTCCTCTGTCCGAGAAGAGGAAGAACAAGGCTCGGCAGTAGATGTAAGATTATCTTGATAAGCCATCATGACTGCAGGCAACGACACACTCATCTCAATAGTCTCACTCGAAGGACTTGGTGAAGAAAGAATCTAAGGATCTTCCATATGATTTGTGCGAAAAGGCACCGATCTCGTAGACATGGAAGCACCATCAAAACGAGCTCCTATCATGAGGACGGGTGCAGGACAACTAAAGGTTCCCATGAGGGAAGGATACATACCTAAACCCACACTCCCAGTTGCCGGCTGGGAATGTTCAACTTTCAGAACCGAAGCTTCCGAAGATGCACTAACAGGCGGATTCTTGAATGTCATCTGATCAATCATCACAATATTCCCATTATGAGGAAAGCATACAACGCGAAATACGAAAGACACAACGGCTTGCATAATATACATCCAATTCCTTCCCAGAAGGAGGTTGTAGTCAAGGGGCGCATCAACCACCTCAACCTCTATCGCAACGGTCTTCCCTCCCAAACAGACTTTAAGGGAAGGAAGGATCCCATGCGGCCTAAACGACCTCCCATCAAAAGCAGTTAACATGGTCGTAGACTTTGACAACTCAGGAGAACCAAGACCCTTCCAACAAGACAAAGACATCATAGAAGCAGCAACGCCCTCGTCAATCACATTATGCTTGATGATCATATTAAGAAATTCTACATGCACCAAAAGGGACACATAGTAGGGCAAGCGAGGCTGATGTCCTGCGGTTTCAAATTTGATCACTGAGGAAGAATCATCACCATTCACACCAAGAGCGGAAAGCAAAGCCTTCCTTTGCGACGACAACTCTGAAGCACTTCCAATGCAGACATCGCATAAGGAGTATGACCCAAGTCCTCGAAAACTGAATAATTCTGGGCGGCTCGGGCATTTGAATTATGCCCCAAATGCTTAAGTACCCCCTTAGGAATGCGAGGTGAAGCTTCAGGCTTATCCACAGGTTTCTCAATACGCAAAGGGGTTCCTGGTGGATCAGGTTCTTTTCCTAGGTTGGGTTGTGATGAAGAATAATCTTTCGCATGCGTCACAACTTTCGCGGCACGGACCATATTAATGCACCCACTACCACTAGTTTCAGGTGGATCTTCATCACTAGATTGATCATGGGACTTCGAGTTCATATTTTGGTTATGCGGTAAAGGGTTCGTTAACACAGCTGGGCCCTGTGCTATGAAATTCGAAGCTTCATCCATCCTAGGGCACAAGTAAGTGAGGTGATCGTCCTTACAAAGCTTGCAAGGAAACTTAACCTTACATTTATTCTGCTTGTCCCCCCCCGCATTTTTATTGTTCTTGTCATTATTACTGGCATTTTCATTTTTATTCCCACCCTTCTTATTATTGTTTTTACCCTTTTTTCTATTCCGTCCGGGTTGCTGGTTACCCTTCTGGTCGGACGATTGCACAGCAAGTACATTCGCCGTTTGGGCGGGTTGAGACGAAGTCACAGCTTGTCCCGAGGCAGATTGGTTGATTGAAAACTGAGAAACTTGTTTCACAACCGAACCTACAGGTTTCTTACTTGCACTACCCACAATGCCATCGGCATGTGGTCCAGGTTTGACCTTTGGATCGAAACTAGAACGAGGGGCATTAGGTATAATCTCATATAACAAACCAGACTGAGCATAGATCAAGTCTAGTTCCTGCGCCCTCGGATTTGCATTTGAAGGAATCGGAAGCGAGGATGAAGGAATCTCTGTAAGAAGATATGTACTAGTGCCTATCGTCACTCGTCTAGAACCTGGTATTGCTATGGGATCACTAACTCTAGACCTAGTAGGTATATAAGATGTAGCTTCCACCGCTGGGATGGAAGGTGCAATATGATTAGTACTCCCAAACCTCTCCGCAAGGTAAGGCATGGCAATGCCCCCAGGTATAGTGTTAGGGTCAAAGTCGGATTTGACATGAAATGTCAAATCGCGCATAGGAAAACTAGTCATAACATAACTACCATAGCTGGTGCTAGGAGGGTCAAAGTGAGTCTCAGCATCTTTCGGCATTCCATACCGGTAGTGTGTCAATGGGGAATCTACCCTAGGGTTAGTAGGTCTATCATGTAAAGATCCTATCTGGGAAATCAAGGGACCAAACTCAGCTAGTTCAGGTGAGGGATCATATGTAGGAGTAAATTCCCCATCGTCAACATGAATGGGAGGAGGTGGCTCAGGAATAGTCTCTGAATGATCCTCCATGGTGTGTGAATCAGTGTGTGACATAGTCCGCCTGGACAATCTAGGCCCCTCTCCCAAAGGAGGAGGATAAGTGGAAGGCAGAAGTCCTGCTAATTGACAAAAACGGTGCGGAACCGTACCCGAATCCACAATGACTCAACAAAAAGCAAAGACTCTCTATTTACGTCAACCCTAGGCCAACTAGCATGCACAGAGCAATCACTATAAAAACTAAAGCCAAAAGCAAGCAAACAAGGGCTGGATAAGTGAGCTCCCGAATGTGGCCGGTATGTCTTGCCTAGGAGAGGCTTGAGAGGCCCTTGTCACCACAAGCGGAGGTTCGAAACCAATTATTGTGGCCCTCAGCTTCAACGCGTAAAGCGACTGTGCTATCCGACCCCAACCTGGCCAGGACACATGCAGAATAACCTCTACATGTACCCCCTCTATATCCTAGGTAAGGTCACTAAGGTCACCTCAATATAATCAACGCTCAGGCAGATAGTCACAGGCAGGATTGACCGTATGGGCAGGGTAGCAAAGCCCGAAACTCCCGAAAGAGCCCCTAGATACGAATACAATCCTGGCTATATCGCTGATGCTACACAGTTCTCGACCAGGGGTTATCCCAATCAACAACCGCTCACACTACCTAGTGCTTGACTCCCTTTTGAGAGGAGCTTCCTGAGAACGCTGGTTATACCAAGGATTTCACACACTCCCTGGACAGACACCTAGTTGTTGTAGTTTAGTGATCTTGGAGAATTAACTTACAATGAACTATTCCAAGATCCTAAAATCTAAGCTTGTTGGTGCACCCTAGAAAAGAAAAGAGTGTAATTCATTTTATTTAGCGTTGATTTTAGTTGGCTTTATTACTCAAAAATAGGATATGGCTGTGCAACTAATGGTTTTATGACGCAACAATAAGCAAAATGCACACCTAACAATCAATGCAAATGCATTGTGTCCATGAAAACAGGGTATGCATACTACGTGAATGCACACTTTCTTCTTCAAATGCTGAATGCAAATTTCCTATATGAACACCTAACTATTACTCCAAAGCAAATCTAGATCTAATGCAAGTACAATGCAAAATGCATAATGCAATGCATGATGATAAGCAAATAGTTTTTGGATTTTTTGAAAATAAAGAGATACAAAAAGAAAAAGAATGACTCTAACCACCCCAGACTCTGCAAGCACACATAAACAACATTCCAGCAAAGCAATAAGGCAAAAGGACTCTAATGCACTAATCTCAAACAAAAAATCAAAGATGCCATGACAAGAACTTTCCTAAAAAAAAATTTAGGCTAAAAAAAATGTTTCTGGTCGAAAACAAAGGTATTAACAGACTCAGGCAGTGTCAAAGGAGACTCAGCAACTAACAGCATTCACCCAAAAATCCACTATCTTCCACAAAAAGTTAAAAACCAGGGTATACGCGACTGTGCGCAGTGAACCCGCGTGTATACGCGAAAATCCCAGAGGAAACCACGTGTATATGCGACTGTAATTGACAAACCCGTGCACAGGAAGAAAAAGATGCACAAATTCAAGGCAAACAGACAGGCTGAGACTAAATTCACACCAATCAGGCTCTACCAGGCATACATGCCCCCATACTCGACACAGAAACAAGAGAGAGAGAGCAATTCAAATACATTGAATGCCAAGAGATCAACCCCCAAAGGACAATTACTAGGAACTCCCTAGTGGAATCGCCAATTTTGTTACGGAGAGAAATTCCTATGGCTTGGGGTACCACAACAGACAGCTAGACTCCAGAAATCAATCTTTCCCAATATGCAATAGAATTAAAAATATCTAACACTAAAGGATCAAACCTCGTACCTTATTCTGGACGGTTGAAGTAGATCCCCGTTGAGCTTTCCAATCTTCAGCTTGAATTGTTATAGCACGTCCTCAACAACAAGTAAACAATACAAGCATACTATATTTCATGGTGTTAGATCTATTCTAGCATATATAATCAATCATGTATAACCATTTGACATATTCCAATGGATGCAACATTCATTCAAATACACATTACTGGACAGGAAAAGATATTTCTATTAATATGAATCAGACATTACAAGTGACAACCTCTGACGGCACGTCTACGAACCGGAGAAACTGAATCCCCCACTTGGGCCTCCACCACCTCAATCCTCCATCACTCCGATAGCAAGCTCACTAGCAAAATGCAAGCTTGGGAAGAACACAACAGTGCTCCAAAGGGACAAAGGGATGCAGACTCAAGTATAGTTCTGGCAACAATGGACTATAGTTTCAATACTCTCAATTCTCTCTTATGATTTCAATGTCTCAATGGTTCTTTATATAGCTTTTCAAATGGATACTGAAAGGTCGAATCCGTACGATCTCAAGGCATATGGAAGGCCAGGAGTCATATGAGTCGGATCCAATTCAAGGAACGCTCCAACAGTTTTGGATTATGTACACATCCCGATGTACGCGACTATAGAGGGAATATCCGCGTATGTACGCGGTTATCGGGGAAAAGGCCACGTATATCATTTTTCTAATGTTTTTAGGGATGGTCAATGATACATCAAAAGACAAAAAATGGTCCATAAGGGATAATGAGTCTGCAGCGAGACAGGGGAAGGCCATACAATGTGTGATTCACCTAGTGTGGTGAAATCCGCTTTAACAGAGTGGTAACATGATAGGTAAGAACCTGTACATCTATTTTAATAGGCACCCCCAAATCCAGTAGTAGTAGTATTAGTAGCATAGGTTCTCTTTTAGTTTAGTTTTTCATGAGCAAACCTAGAGATTCTAAGGTAAGATACGTTAGAGCTAATTCTCAAAACCTTATTTAAATCCCTACTAACCTTTACAGGGGATGAAATACCCCAACCAGTAACTCAGCAGAAAGGTATCAGAAAACCCACATAGGAAGTAGTTCTACTTGGAAACCTAAAAAATTAATAGGAGAAACCATAGACAGGGAAGAAATCCTGGCTGGAAGTCTTAAGGATCCCATTGCTGAAGAAATTCAAGAGGGCCAACCTTTGGATAACCTCAATCCTCCACTAGTGCAGAAACCTAACAATACAACTTTCTCATTAGTAGGGGATCCTAACTTTGTTGATTTCATTGATCCTACCCAGGTACAAGCCCTCTTTGGCGGCTCAACAAATAAAGTTATTTCATAGATATAAACCTTCATAGTAGCATCTACTATTCCTATAGAATCTAATAAAAACATAGTTGATTGTAGGAAGATCTCCCCCGAAAAAGAACGTTGGGATGACCCATTATCACCTAGAAAGGAGCCTCCTAGGTACACACCCTTTAGGAATCAAACCTACATGGAGTGATAGGGAGAGATTGAAGATAATGAAAAGGTTAGAAATGATGAAGGAGAAGGAACAAACCAAACTGAGACTACCTTCAGGTTCCCTATTTTAGACACTGCACAAGATATAAATATGAATAACATCCCTCCTTCCTCCTTACCTACTTTCTATGGGAAAAGTAATGAATATCTGGACACATTTTTGTTCGATTTTAACATCCTCTGTAGAACTTGTAACTATCTACAAGATGCCCATAAATTAAAACTTTTTCTAGCTACATTGAAAGACTCTGCCTTAAGATGGTTCATGGGATTAGGAGAATCTAGTATCAGGTGTTACCTCAACATCTTTTGACAGTCTCACTTTAAACTCTTGGTTTTCTATCTTGCTTAGATCTGGAAGAAAATATGATCGATGATGAAGATCCTCACAAATCTTATCACATCCACTCATGGCTTCCAAAATAGCTTCATCGGAAGGTAAAACGGTATCTAAGCAATCTATGGAATGCAAAGAGTTTTCTGCCCAGTAAGGCAAATAGACTTCTTCCAGATCGTCTGAGACTGTAAGAGGATCTGGAATGGAATCAACAATGGCTTGAGTGATAGCTTGATAAGCCACCTCCACTGCCGATAAGGGCACTTCAGGTTCATGGGGAGTTGGGAGGACCCAAGGATCAGTCCTATAGACAACCGTAGCGATGGACTTTCCCACAGTAGTAGAACCAATGTAATTCACCGGGGCTCGAAGGTCAAATGTGCCCATCAATGATGCGTACATTCCAGCCCCCAAGCTCTGTGCAGCAGGTTTGGCCTGATCAACCAATGGCACAGTGGATTCCTTAGACTCTAAATGGCCTTTTCAGGTAAAATCAAGTTGGTCAACAGTAACCAACTTTCCCTCATGTGGAAAAACCACGACACGAAGAACAGCCAATGCAACAGCATACATTGCATAAGTCCAATTCCTTCCCAGAAGCAAATTGTAGTCCAAGGGAGCATCAATCACTTCCACTTCAACAGACACTGCTTTGCCTGCCAACTTAATCTCAAAAGCCGACAGGATACCATGAGGACGGAAGGACCTTCCATTAAAAGCAGTAAGTAAAGTGTTTGATGGGACCAGCTCTGGGGATCCAAGAGCTTTCCAACAGGCCAGGGACATAACACATGTAGAGGCTCCCTCATCAACAACTGCCCTTCCAATGGTCTTACCACCATGGACGACATCTATTGATAGGGCTACATGGTAAGGCAGTCGAATTTTGACATCAGATAGATTGAATTTTTCCATGAGACTTGAAGAATCCATGCTACCTAAAGCAGCTAAGAGAGCATCCCGCTGGGCAGGACAACTCTGTAACACCTCTAAAGCTGACATTGCACACGGGGTTTGAGCTAAATCTTCAACCACAGAGTAGTTTGAAGCAGCCCTAGCATTGGGGTTATGCAAGGTCTTCTTGAAAACACCTTTCGGTATATTCGGCATAGTTTCGACAGGTTTCTCTATCGTGAGAGGGTTCGAAGTTTCACCTACAGCTTTACCCTTCTCAGGAGTCTCAGTTTCATAATTTTTGTTCCTGGTTTGCAACAAAGTCGAGGATCAAACCATGTTAATATAATAAGGGTCAGGGGCAGTTTGAGTGCCCCCTGCTACATTTGAAGCTGAAGCAGAGTTCTGTCCTTGGGGAAAAGGATCCTTCAGGACAGCCGGTTGTTGAGCTTTAAGTAGCTTCTGGGCTTGATCCATAAGGGGACAAAGGTGAGTAAGGTGGTCCTCTTGGCACAACCTACAAGGGAACTTGAACTTCTTCTTTTTTTTTTTTCCCCCATTAGCATTGTTCGCAGGCTTTGGTTTGTTTTGGTTTCCCTCTCCCTTCTTACCTTTATTTTTCTTCCTGCCGGGCTGCTGATTGCCCTTCTGAGAGGTTTGAGCAAAGACATTTGCATTTTGGGGAGAGGGGGAAGCCTTTGCTGCCTCTGCCGTAGAATGTTTGACAGACAACTGGTGAATTTTCTTAGTTAAAGACTCTACGGTGGGAGAGTTGACAGACCCAACCACACCATCGACATGGGGTCCAGGCTTAGGATTCTCCACTTCGTGTGAAGGCCTCGGTGCCTCAGGGATGATCTCATATAAGATCCCAGATTGTGAGTAAATCAAGTCTAACTGCTGGGCCCTGAGTATGGCTTCTTCTTCACTCGTTACTCCTGATGTGGAAACGTCCTTAGATATGTATGGCAACAATGATTTAAGGAACCATTCTAATAGAAACTCAGGAGGAATGGTGGCTTTGATAAGGCTCTTTTTCCTCCTCCACTCTTGGATATGATCCGAGATGTGGGTAGCCTTATTTTGTCTAAAAGTAGACAACAAGTCCGTTCTGAAATCGTATCAAATCGGAAGCTGAAAGTGGCTAAGGAAAGCACTAGCCAAATCCCAGAAACTACTAAAGGTAGCAGAAGGCAACTCAATATACCACTTAGCCATCGTACCTGTCAAGGTCCTCTGGAATAGCCTCAATCTAATTGAATCCTCATTCAATGAATTGGAAGAACACCATAAATGAAAAGTGGTGGCATGTGCCCCAGGATATTCACTAGTTTTGCCTTCGAAATTAGGGATGTCCGATGGTAACTTGGTGGGAACAGGTGGCCACAAGGGGTCATGCCTCACCGGGTCATTCATCAATTTTGACAAGTTTGGCAAGTTTAAAGTTTCTAGAAAAGGAAGTTTGGGCCTAATCGGGGCAGTAGATGTGCCAGCTTGAGAATTAGAGGGACCTGCCCTTGAATGCCCACGGGAAAAAGTGGGGTTTCCCCCAGCCACCGGTTGTGAAGTGGGAAGGTTGCTTTGAAACAGATTCCATCCATAAGCCATAGGATTTTGGGTGGGAGGTGCAGTGTAAGTGGTTCGGGCCGTCCCCATAGAAGCAGGGGTCTGAAATACTGGAGCAGGTATCCCTCCACTAAACAACGAAAAGGGAGAGCTCGTGTATGGGACCGAAATAGGGGTTTGGAAGCTTTTCCCATAAGAGGTATTGCTCCCAAACTACACTCCTACATATTAAGGAGATGGACCTACGTATGGATTGGATGGGGGAATGTGCCCCCCATTCCAAGGAAATCCTTGAACATAAGTCGAGGATCCTACCGGACCACTCTGGGTAGTGTAAGGAAAGGAAGAAGGAATGATAGGTATACTGGGGATCCCAAAAACCATGTCACCAGAAGTACCTCCTATGTTAGAGTGAACCGGTGGTTGAACCACCGGGCTCGCTGGAGTCAAAGGTGTAGAAGGAAAACTAGATCTAGGGGCACTGACCGGGGGAGGTAGTACCCCTTCAATAGGAAGGGTTGAGGTGAACACAAAAGGAATTTCTTTCGCAGAATACATGACTCTACCCACAGGGACACCTAGCACTGGTGAATCAAAAGGTATAACCTGGATGATCACAGGATCGTTTAAATCAGTCAAGCGGGAGTTAAAATTTCTTGCAAACTCATCAGTCTGCAATTCTTCTATCTCAACTGTGTCAAGATTGAAATGGTTAGCAATGAGTTCTGGTTCACCAAGAACTTCACTTATTCCTACAGGTTCAAATGAACCGTCTGTGTCTAATCTTTTCCTTTGAGGTAAAGGTGGAGGCTCCAATGCAGTGATAGGAGGAAGGTTTCTCAACCTTCTTGACCTTCTAACAGGTTGGTCCTCCAGAATTAAAAATTTAACAAATCACACCCTAAGTCCAACTAAACACAGACAAAACCACAGAGCATACACTAAAAATTCCTAAAGTCTCAAGCAATCAAACCAGGGTAAAAGATATACTTTCTCGAAGAAAGATGATGAATGATTACTTGGTGTCCTTGAAGTGGTTCTTAGGCACAAGCAGAAGAATCACCCACCGTCCTCCTACACTTTCAACAAGGGTTACCTTCCAAGCCCGTTCAAGGTGAACCAGAAATAACCTTCCGGTTTACCTAGGTATGAACCCTAAAAAGACAAGAGACTAAAGGCTACATTGGCAACATCAACAGTCTGGGGGGACAGTCGTCAGCCGAAATCGTACGCATGGGCAGGGTAGCTGAGCCCGAAACTCTGTCTAGGACAGAATCCCCAGATGCATAAAAGTCTTGGGTTACGCTTTGACAAGGATTCGGAGGGTTATCTCCTCTGTCCAAGCCTCCACGCGGCCTAGTGCTTAACTCCCATTTGAGAGGAGCTTCCCAGAAACAGTCAATAAAGTCAAGGATTTACCTAAAGAAAGGTCCACTACGTCTGAGTTTTATAACTTGTGGGAAGTTTACACTTCCTAGCCCACAAGTCTAGCCTAAGCTAGTAGGTGAAAGGCCCCTAAAAACAAAAACTTACTAGTAAATTTTAATTTATTCGTTCATTTTAAAGGGCTGTTCTTTACTCAAGAGGAAATGGAATGGTATACTGTATGGTGTTTTGACTCAAACAAGAAATAAATGAAAGTAAAGGTGTATTCAAAGCAAACTACTACTATAAAACAAACTTCTTTTCATTTTTCAAATATGTATTGATGAATTAAATGCAACAATAAGAGAAACTAAGCCTATATTTTTGTATATTTTGAGATTATATTTTTAAAATGAAACAAACACTACTTATGCAAAATCACAATGCAAAAGGTTAACTATGCTTTCTTTTCACGTTTAAAAATGCTCAAAATCTACTATGCATCTATGATGCACTCTACTTGAGTAAACTTGAAACTTATAAACTGTAAAAAAGCAACAATCTGAAGCAAACAAGCTGACAGAACCAACAGACCACCAAGAAGAGGAAGGCTAGGAACTCTAGCTTGGGTGCAAACAATGATAAGAATCACTGCAGACTTACAAAGGCAAGTGACAACCAGCCACTGTCGGAAGATAGACTGAAAAAAAAACAGATCCCAAGACCCTGATCACTGATCTGGACTAAGACACTTTAACCCACAACCCAAACAGGCCAAAATACTTCAGGATGCAAACAGTAAATAAATAAAGCAAAAGAGACTCAAAGGCTTTCAAAAAGCACGAAGTGTGATCACCTGAGGCATTCAAACAAACTCTACAGCATTCTTAAAGAAAATCTTCTCAGAAAACAAGGATTATATCAAGAAAAGAACAAGCAAACTCTTACTTAAAAATCCCAACTTCCAGGAGTATTCGCGACTGTCACTAAGAGAAACTCACGAATGAGTCGCGACTATCTAGTATAACAACCCACGAATGCACAGTAGTATTCGCGACTGTTCAGAAGAACAACCCGCGAATGGGTATGAAATTTTTCTCAAAAACAAAGAAAAAATCAAAAGACTTTCAAATGCTGAGGCAAGTAAGAACTAGGGTAAAAATCACAAATAGACTTCCAAGCAAAGACTGGTCAGGGGGACAAAAATGACCTACAGTAGTCTAGGGATTCCCCAGTGGAGTCACCGGTTCTCTTGTACATGATTATAAACCTAATAACCTAAGGTCTAGGGTTACCAACATAATCAATCAACTTGCATACAATTGAATCTAAAGTGCAGTAAAGGAAATAGGAGGATTAGAAAGACTTACTCGATTACTGAAGGTCGATCCTTGCTAGTCCTCTTCCGCTCTGCTTCACCTTCAAAATCTTCAAGGTTGCTCTCCTTCACCTGTTAAGAGACCAGCTTCCAGATACCAGATGATTCATATATATATATGCAGGTTAGATAAATCACATATAAGATGTAAAAACATAAACATTTATCAAACCAAGATACATGAAAACACATATGGAAGAAGGATTCGCTTTATTATCAATAATGAAGAAGTTCAGATTACAGCCCAATGCTTGAGACAAGGACTCCTCTGCAACCAAATGATTCTGATGTTCCACTGCTCCAAAGATTTCTGTATAAACTCCACCAGCATAAATTTGCTCTCCAAGTGTAAGTATCAACACCCTCCCCAAGGCTTGTATTTATATGGGTGAAATAAGGCAGTTCTCGAAGGTTGGGGAAGTTGTAGCAGTTAAGGAAATTAAGTTAAATAACTTAACTAATCTCCAATCAGTGAGTGTTTTTATGTTTTAATGTTTGAGACATATTCGCGGGTATGTAGTAGAGAAACCCGCGAATGATTCGCGACTTACCATAAGGGAAACCCGCGGATACATGGATTCACGACTTGTAACAACCGAGACTCGCGAGTGATGCTCGAGTTGTATAAAAGGATAGTCGCGAATACATCTCAACATAGGCAAATGACAAAGTAACTAGGTGGATGGTGAAAGAATGTATTTCATAATAAACCAAGCTATAGTGTTTTGGTCAGACCTCTATCCATAATTGTCATTTTGTGTGCCAACATGAGGGATGTCAGCACTCGGACGGAGAGGTGCCATTCAGGTGTATAACATCAGGACTTCGGAAGATATGAAAACTACATTCTTCCAAAAATACCAAGAGTATTGCAAACCAAGAGACTCTCGAAACGATATATTTAAGATACAACAACTCAAATATGAGAGATTGGAAGAATATCTTGAAATATTTATCTATACATTATATAAATCTAAACATAACGACCTTTGAGAAGATGTAGTATGAACACTCTTCCTTAAATGGATCTCAGAAGACCTGGTAGAAAACCTCAATATCATGGCATCCGGTGATATCTCTCATAAACATTTTGCAAAAATTGGGGAGATATGTAGAAATTACTCTAGGAGTAGCGGGAAAGTCAGGAGAAATATTCAGGAGCCTTATAATAGAAATCTAAAAGGAAATACTCCCAGTTCAGGAAGAGTTACAAGGATGGAATTAGGAAACCTATTGGAAAATTTCAAAACTGATATTTTAGGAGTAATGGGTTCCCAAATAGATGCATTACAAGCTAATAAAGGGAAAGATGAGGAACGTGCAGTGATGAGTATTTTCTATCCAAGATGTAGGACTAAACATCCCCAATGGGAATTCCCATTAAATAACATCTCCATATGTCACATTTGTATGGAGGAGCATCCAACAGATGATTTCCCATCGTTACCAGGGTTACAATCCAAATACAAGAGTAGGGATGTTGGTGAAACATCTAGGAGGCCTCCTTGGAAACCAAGGGACTCGCCACCATATCAGAATTTGTCGCCACAACATTAGAACACTACAAGTTGGAATCAGTGGTCACCCTAGTATCCTCCACCTCCTCATTTTACACCATAGGGGTGGAGGGGACAATCCTACTCCCAACCACCACCTGTCTCTACACCTAATCACATGTATCCTCATCACTCAGCCAATACCCAACAATTTTTACCAGGGTTTGTGCCTCCATTTCCCCTTATTACACAACAACCTCATCACTTCCAAAATACAAACCCTCCATGACCTACATTGTTACTTGCACAACTGATACCTAATCCAAATAATAAGCCAACTCAAGCTCTTAATAGCATTGAGTTGAAAACTCTTCCATCCTACGTTATTTCGACTGTACTTGTACATGGGATACAATTATGAGCTAGAAGAGTTGTAAATGACAGACCCAAGTCATTAGTCATCATTTGTGAAGAGAATGATGAAAGAGATTCAAATGAAGTCATGAATGATGTTATTATGCAGGATGTGGATATTCCAAAGATCCCAATGCATACCCATCCTCAGCAAGAACCCATTCAAGAACAAAGGATTCCTCCTTTTCCAGAACGACTAGCAATAGAGAAACCCGTAGTTCATTTTGAGTATGACATTATGAATGAACTAAATAATATATGTGTCAAAATTCCTCTATTACAGGCTATTAAGGATATACCAATTTACAACAAGGTAATAAAGGAACTATGCATTAAGTGCCCAAGAAAGAAGCAAAAAGACCCCCTCACAATTCATGTTATAGTAGAGATGTCTGAGTGTATGATAGACCAATCTCAGCTTGCAAAATATACAAATTTGAGGGCCCCAGTGGTAACTGTGATTGTAAATAATATTGCCGTAGAAAATACACTTATCGATTTAGGATCTACCATTAATATGATGACCATCGCAGTTTTAGAATTTTCTAGTTGGGATAGTTTCTTCGACCTGCCCCTTCAATCCTAGAACTAGAAAACCGTACCACGGTAAGACCTGCTGGAGTCCTGGATGATATTATTGTATCAGTAGCTTCATGGGAATACCTTGAAAACTTCATGGTCATAGAATTAAAGGATCCTTCTAAAGTACATCCTATTATCTTAGGGAGACCATGGTTAGCCACTTCTAACTCCTTTATAGGATGTAAGGATGGGGAAATGACCATTTTGAATGGGTTTTCTACATAGAGACTTATTTCATATCCCCCAGCACAACCTGTAACTGAAACTTTGTGGTGGTTAGATTTCCCCTTTGGGGATGAAAATATTGAAGATCTATTCTTTCCTAGTGACTATTCCTGGGCACTCCAGGAGCAAACTACTGAGAATATATTAAACCAGTTTGTCTCTTCCATAGCTTGTATAGATTTTCCACAGTCTTTTTCCCAACTCGATTAGATATTTGGAGACGAGTTTCAAGAAAATATGGCTCTCTCAACATTCGTAGAAACACCATGTGTCTTTGCAATTGAAGAGCACATAGGGTCTTATACTGTACCTTGTGAAGTTAGCCCGGGAAAAGTTTTACACATAAATGCAGGGTTAACTGAGAGCCAACAAGAACAATTGCTTAAGGTCCTTAAAAGACAATATAGAGCATTTTCATGGGAATACACTGACATGAAAGGTATACACCCTGACACCTATATTCACCGTATCTACACGGATCCAACCATTCCACCTATGAGACAACCTCAGAGGAGGGTGAATCCTGCTCTATAAGATATAGTGAAAGAGGAGTTACAAAAAATTCTCAATGCTAGTTTCATCTATCCTATCTTCGACAGTAAATGGGTGTCTCCTCTAGTGGTAGTCCCAAATAAATTCACAGGGAAGTGGTGTATTTGTGTTGATTTCAGAGAGCTAAATAAGGACACTCTTAAAGACTATTTTCCTTTTCCTTTTATTGATCAAGTGTCAGTTAACTTGTCAGGAAAACAATAATTTTACTTTCTTGATGGGTATAGTGGACATAATCAGATTTTAATAGCACCTGAGTATCAACATAAGACCGCTTTTACATACCCTTGGGGAACATACGCCTATAGAGTTTTTCCATTTGGCTTATGTAATGCACCTGCCACTTTTCAGTGTGCAGTTTTAGGAATTTTTGCTGATCTTATACATGATTGTGTGGAGGTGTACATGAATGATTTTATAGCTTATGGTAATACCTTTCAAGAGTCCCTTGATAACCTTGAGAAGGTCCTAATTCGATGTCAATAAACAAACCTGGCCCTTAGTCATAAGAAATGTAAAATGTTATTAACATAAGTTATAGTCTTGGGGCATCATGTTTCTTCCCAAGGAATCAAGGTGGATCCTACAAAAATAGAAGTAATTGTTGGCCTTCCTTCTCTGAAAACTCAAAAATATGTAAGAATCTTTCTTGGCCATGCAGGATATTATCGCCGCTTTATTAAGAATTTCACTAAAATAGCTGCACCAATGTTTAAGCTGCTTACAAAGGATGTAGAAATCCAATGGACTGAATCTTGTCAAAGTGCTTTTGAAGTCTTAAAAGCTAAATTATCAGTGGCGCCAATACTGAGGGGTCCCGACTGGTCCCTTCCTTTCCATATATCCATCGATGCTTTTGATACGGCCATATGAGGAGTCATAGGCCAAAAACAAGGCCAATCGCCTTACGTCATTTATTTTACTAGCAAGAATTTGACCCCTCCCGAGCTGAATTATACTGTTACTGAAAAAAGAATTTTTGGTAGTAGTCTGTTCTATTAATAAATTTCTCCATTATATTACAGGATACGAATTTTTTGTGCATACGGATCAAACTTCCATAATATTTTTAATGAATAAACCAATTACCAATGGTAGGTTTTGACTTGGTGGCTTCTTTTATTACAAGAATTTAACATTACAGTCATTGACTGACCTAGTAAAGAGAATTTAGTAGAAGATTTTCTTTCTTGTATTCAACATAATGACGGTACTAAACCCGTTGATGACACCTTTCCTAATGAACATTTATTTGTTGTATTTGTTCAAACCCCTTGGTTTGCAGACATTGCCAATTATTTAGCAACTGGTAAATTACCAAATCACTTGTCCCCACCTGAGAAGTGTCGCATTATAGTTCAAATATCTAACTATTCCTGGGTTGATAATGATCTCTTTCATACTGGCCCAGATATTATTATTATACGATGCGTACAGGAGGATGAAACGATAGATGTCCTACATGCATGCCATAATGGACCATTTGGAGGACATTTTTTTGATAAGCAGACGACATACAAAGTGTTGCACTCTGCTTATTACTGGCTGAGCATTTTCAAGGATGCTTCCAAATATGTTAAAGGATGCTATAGTTTCCAAACAATGGGTAGACCTACGTATTCTGATCATATGCCCTTACAACCTTAGGTCATGATAGAGCCTTTTGAGAAACGGGATCTAGATTTTGTAGGACCAATTTCTCCCATGTCTCGTAAAAAGAAGTATATCCTAGTCTATATAGACTATGTTACCGAGTGGGTAGAAGCTAAATCTTTGTTTAGGGCCACAGAGAAATCAGTCATAGAATTCATATATGAAGAGATATTCACTCGATTTGGTGTGCCTAGAGAAATTGTCATAGATCAAGGCTCTCAGTTCACCTCTAAGTTAATGAAATAAATCACCACGAAGTATGGCATCCGACATTGAAAATCCTCACCTTATTATCCCCAGGCTAATGGCCAAGTAGAATCAACCAATAAAGTATTCGAAGACATCTTAACCAAAACCATTCACTTACATCATAAGCCTTATTGGGTACATAGACTCCCAGAGGCCTTGTGGGCCTATAGGATAACATGGAGAAACACTACTGAACATACCCCCTATGAGTTAGTGTATGGAAAATAAGTCCCTTTACCTATAAAATTTCAAGTTAAGACCTTTCGCATGGTGTTGTTCAGGAATAAACACCCTTGTAACCTAGGGTCTGGGGTTACCAACGTACTTCTAAAACTTGCAGGAAACCAGCTTTAAAGTACAAAAAGGAAATAGGAAGAAATGTTGGACTCACCCGATTACCGACGGTTGATCCCAGCTTTGTCTTCTCCCACTCTACTTCTCTCCAAAGCTTTCAGGGATGCACCTCCTTCACCTGTAAAGAGAAAATTATCCAAGTACAATCTTATACATGTATATATGATAGGTTAGATAAACAATATATAGAGTGCTTAATCAAATACATTCATCAAACCCTAATACATGAAAGAGACTCAACACAAAGTTGGAAGAAGAATTCTCTTTATTAACAATCAGTGAATGAGATAAGTGTACAACCCAACGCTTAAGACAAGGACTCCTCTGCAACTAAAGGACTTTGAGTTCTGCTGCTCCAAAGGCTTATAAAGATATACCACCAGCATAAATTTGCTCTCCAGGATTCATTCTATTAATGCCCTCCCCAAGGCCTCTATTTATACTTTGGGAAATAGAGCAGTTTCGAAGGTTGAGGAGGTTGAGACAGTTGAGATGGTTAATTATTAAGGCTCAACTATTCTGCATTAATCATGTTTTATATTTTTTAATGTCGAATGGATGTGTATGCGACTATTGATATAGGCAAACACGTATGACACAAGAGTTGCTTTAAGGGAAACCCGCGTACATATCTGTACGTGAGTTGCAATGAGAATAGTCGCGTACAATACGTGGGTTGTCAACAAATATAGTTGCATATGTATGTGATTTTTAGTGGAGATAGTCGCATATGATAATCAACACATAGAAAATTAAAATGGCAAGCTGGTTAAAGGGTAAATTCATCTCATGTCATGCCCATCTATAGTGTTGAGGAAAACTTCAATACTATAGTGTCCATTTGTTTACCAACATCTGGAAAGTCGGCACTCAGACAGAGAAGTGCCATTTGGGTTGATATCAGATGCCCCCTAATGTGTGATGTCAGAGGGAAGCGATGGACGAAATACATTATAATCATCATCTTTGGAGAACTCAGAAGTCCAATGAAGTAAAGGTAGTACCTAAAAAAAATACATAATAATGTCATATACAAAGTCATATCTGAGGATGCTATGTTCAATATACTGGAACACTAGCTCCTTTACAATATTTGAGTACATCATATAGTACGGGTACAAGACCACATATATTACAAAGGTGGATCAAAGCCACAATATACAATAATGATGAGTCTTCAAAGATCTGGAAGCTGTGTAAATAGGTACGACATAATCTTGCACAACTTAGTCCATAGATAGGAAACTAAGGTCTTCATAAAAAATTCCAAAGAACCAGTACAATCCAATCCATGTGAATAGATGTTATTGAATTCAAACATGGAGCAGATTCAACATATTATCAATCAATAGGTGATAATTGACAACTAAAGCAAAGGAATTCACCAATAATGAGAGTGAATCGTGAGGTACAATCATCAAAACTCTAGGTCTTCGTCACCAGGAAGTGCTGATGCGGAACCATACTGTGATGAGGAAGGCAATAGATCCTCTAATAGATCACAAGAGTGACTAGGAACTGGGTAAAGGAAGGGAGACACAAGTAGTAAAAGATACAACAATAATGGAATCAATATATAGATCAGACACAGGGTTAAGTCCTTGAACAGTGAGCATGACAAAGAGATGACTCAAGGCAGATTTTTAACTTTACAGATAGAACAACTAGACTTATCTGTCATGTAGGAGACATGATCAGATTCCCCAAGTAGAACTGGCAAGAGGAGGAGTAATAAACTTGAATTAATAGCTGAACTGAAAGTGAACACTGAGACATGAGTATCAAAAAAAACAAAGGGTGCTATGTTCAAGGATGACATGTTGCCACTAACTAAAAACCAAAAGAAAACTTCTTCCTTACCTTCCCTATTGAATTTTAATGAGTCCGGGAAAGTCAACTCTGATCTCTCTGCATTTTTTGACAAGCTTGAAGAAAAGAGGGAATAATGCTTGATAGTGTCACTGATTCGTGGATTTATGAGCCCGAACTAGTACATGCTCACTTGGTGTTTTCATGTTTATAGAGTCTGAAAACTCCAAAGAAGACTCCAGGGGGTCCTTTTTTGTCCAATTTAGTCTCATGAGGCTGGAAAAGTATAAAACATACCACATAAGAACTCTCTTAACTTTCATATAAGAAAAGGTGAACCTTTTTCATACTTATTTAGGGAGGTCCAAAAAGGTTAAATTACCATCTACCCAATGCTCCTTCAAGAGCAGCACATAGCTTGAGTTTTACGAGTGTGAAGGAAAGCAAGATCACTCGGAAATATCCATTTGAGTACGAGAAATGGGGCTTACAACAATAAACTCGATGCTTTGTTCTTAGTGTTTAACGAGCATGACAAAGACATAAAGCACACTCATAATATTTTTCATGTTTAGGTCCAGAGCATGAAAAAGAGAAAACTAAGCTCATACCGGGTGTTCCTTTTCCGTAAATTTAGTCCCTCAGGTTTGGAAAAGTGATAAACCTGTACCTGAGAATACTCTTCTCAATTCCGAAGAAAAGAGAGTGATCCTAGCTTTCTCGTATTATTCCACATGGTCCGAGAAAGAGATAACCTGCCACCAATGTGGATTCCCATTCACGTATTCTTAACAAGCTTGAATGGACAAGTTAAATCGGCAGTCAAGTCTATTTTTAAGGAGTCAGACTTGGGCCTAAAGAAACTCCATAAGGGCGGGGAGTCCTATAAAGGGATAGCTTGTAAAAAGAGACCAAAATGAGGCTCAATTTGGCATGAAAAATAGCTAAAAAGATTCCCCTGTACCTTAGATAGCTGCAGCATGAGTATTGAAAGAAAAAATAGGTTCTAAATGGAGATACTCATGAGAGGAAAGCCCTATCCACAGAAGAAAAATGGTAAAGACAAGGAGCTAATGGTTAAAAATACCATAGTCCGTGGTCAGAATGTTAATTGATAGGTTTAGGATGGAGTAGGTATAAATGCAGAATGCATGTGAAATGACAAAAAACCATCCTATATGAGCAAAAAAAACCTTGAAACGATGATAAACCTGTTACAAGGAAAAAAGATATGGTATTAGTTTTATAAATTATGAACTATAGGGAAAAAACCCACTTGAAAAATAAATTTTCTATAAATAGTTCAAAACATAAATAAAAACTCACCATTTGGATTTTTAGCCATAAAAGACAAGTTTTCACCTCTACCTTCAATTGCTCAGTGTGGACAATTCTGTGGACCATTTCCAAATCCGCAAGTGTCAGGTAATACTACACTCCATGCTCTTCAATTTGATCCAAGCAATTATCAAAATTAAGACCTAATTTCATGTTTTTAAGCGTCCCCAACAAAGCAACGCTGTGTATGTGGGTTTGCTATAGTAAAAGTCATGTACACGCATTCTGTACGTGGTTTTCCTGAAGGACAGTCGCGTACAGTACACGACCTACCTTAATAGATAGTCGCGTACGCTGCGTGAGGTGGAAAAGAAGCATATAGGGTCAAAATTTTGAAATTTTATATGAAACTAAAGGTTTTCAACTGCTTTTTTACCAGGTTGAAAGATGGTGCTTGAGTGGAGGGAGCGCAAACATGAAGATATGGACCAAGAAGCACTCCAAGATGCCCCCCCCACCGTGAATGTTTTACGTTCAAGTGGGTTGTGAAATTTTTTCTGTACCTCACCTATGGGGGCCAATGTCCGCCTCTTAGAGTTCCTGATAAATTATTGGGATCATGACTTGGGCATGTTTGACCTTCAAGGTGAGTCCTTGTAGATTACTTTAGAGGATGTCTATTTCATTGTTGGTCTATCACAACGGGGGGCTCCGATAAACTTGGAAGGAAATGGCAGAGGCGGTGACCCTCTAAGTGTCCAGAACTATATTGATATATATTGTGCACCAAGCACACAAAAGAGGGGTAGTTTCATCCCTATTGTGCACATACATGATCTTCCTCTATAGGTATTGACAAGTACTATAGTGAGGGTTGCAGGGTCATCTTCACTTCACCTTGCAACACAGAACCAGATGAGACTAGCAGTGGATTGTATGTAGGGGGGCTTATATGACTAGTGCTTGGGAGTGATCCTGATTATGAGAAAACAACTCTCTGACTGCAAGAGAGGCAGGAGGAATAATTTTGGATATTCTAACATACTAGTGTCCTTCTTATTTGAGAGAGTGCTAGGATTGAGCCTTGCAGTACCCTTTCTAGTTTGTTCTCCTCGTCAGCCTAGGCTGAGTAGATGGTGAGATATCTTCCTCCACTAGGGAGGTGGTGGCTCAGTACAGAGTGTCTATGATGAAAACTTCTACTTTTGGTGGGAGTGACAGTTTCCAGCACTAGAGCAGTTTCCATATGCTGGAATGGACTTCCGTGGTGATCTAGAACTCGTCCTCCCTCCAGGAGGAGCATGGGGAGAATTAGGTAATTTTTATTTTCAAATTTTCAAATTTTTATGAATTTTAAAATATAGAGATATATACATATGTAAAAGAGTTCTAATCCTTTTAAAATGTCAAAATGCAGATATTGGACCAGTCCGCCCTAAAGGGCATCCACGCATGTATGTGTGTCCTGTCTTGGGAGAATACCAGGGGCTGATTAGGGTTCTTGAGGGGAAGCTAGATAGGATTACCCAGAGAGTACCCACCTTACGGATTGAGCACATCCCAACCGTCATGCAAGAGTTTGTGGTTGGTGTACCACCTATCTAGATATGCCTTTTGAGGCGGGTAGCTAGAGTAGTATTGGTATACATAGATTCTGTTGAGGTTGCTGAAGCCGAGGAGGCTGAAGAAGCCAGAGTACAGGGTGACCAGGGGGACCAGGGTGGTCCAGCTTAGATCTAGGAGCATTTGATGGACTTTGATACATATTTTGTATATTTTTTGTATATTATACAGTTATGACTGGATCTGGGGATCAAAGACTCAACCTATCTATATAAATAGATATTCACACACACATATATATATATTTTATCAGCTTATTTACAAATGTTTTTTATGTGTTTGCTATATAATTTTATGGAAAATGTGTTAAATGCCAATCCAAGATGTAATTAGTGCATGCATCAGTTAATGAATTTTGATTCCTTAGAATATTATTGAATGTAATGAACTCAAAATTTCTTTCCAATAACCTAACTTGCATAAACTAACGCAATAGAATAGGGTTCCACACCTGATAAGCCCGATTGAGTTGGGAAACAACCAGTTGAGAGTCCAGTCGGACTTCCAACTGAGTGATACCACATGACAAAGCATCCCATAGAAGCTCAATGATGGCCCTATATTCAGCCACATTATTGTAAGCATGACCTAAGCAAGCGCCTCTTGAGGTAACTAGCTGTCCTGAGGGTGAATAAATAACCCATGTAGTCGAACCTAAATTACAAGTGTGGCGACTGGTGCCATCAGTAAAACCTATGAACCTCTCGGAAGACATTTGAAACAACCAAAAAATGGTATAAAAAACATAAACTGACGAATTAGTGTACATAAAAATACATACAACAAAATACAAGAAAAAGTACTAAGCCTAAGCATAGTACTTTTTCAGGTAGAGCCCATTTCTAGGCTCAGCCAACTTATTCCCATCGAAATATATCAATTAATATGCGCCTTTCTTTAATACTTTCAACATGATATAAGGTCCTAACCACATAGACCTAAACTTTCCTGCCCCTAGGGGTTCCTTGTCTTGGTCCAAAAGTAAAACGAGTTCCCCCTCAGAGAAAATTCGAGGCTTGACCGATTTATCATATTGGCTTTTGACCCTATTTTTATGAGCTTGGTTTGCTGTCAGCACATCTCTATGCTGTTCATCAAGGTGTTCTAAATGTAATAGACGTTCTTCAAGCTCAATCGTATCTGGTAACACCTGGATAGCAATTTTTAAAGACGGGATTTCAGATTCAATCGGGGTTATAGCTTCCACTCCATGGATGAGTTGGAAGGGGGAGAAACCCGTAGAAGTTTTTACATTGGTTTGATATGCCCAAAGAGCAGGGTACAACATGATATGCTAGTTTGAACGGGCTACATTAATAGTACATTTGAGGATAGTTTTCAAAGTTTTATTAACAGCCTCGACCTGACCATTGGCTTGAGGATAGAACGAGGATGAATGTTCTTGTCTAAATACTAGCATAGTGGTCAATTCCGTCATCATGCTATCTTTAAAACGACTTCCATGTTCAGTGACAATCACCTTGGGTATACCAAATCGTGCTATAATTTGATTGAACACAAAAAAAGCTGCAGTTTCCTCATCAGCTCTAAAGGTGGGCATTTCCTCTTCCCATTTTGTAAAATAATCCACAGCGACAATGATATATTTGTGCCCCCTAGTCGAGGCTAGGTTACACGTCACGTAATAAATCCCTCATTTCATGAAGGGGCCCACTGAGACAATGGGAAATAATGGAGCAGGATGTGACCGCATTTTTCTGGTATAAAGCTGGCAAGGATGACAATGCTTCACTGCTTCCACACAATCTTTAAAGATTGTGGGACAAAAATAATTGGCACGTAATATCTTCTGGGCCATTGCTAACCCAGATAGATGACCCCCATAGGCTCCACTATGGGCATCATTCAGGACAATATCTGCTTTCTCGTAGGTCAAACATCGATGCAAAATAGAATCTACTCCCCTACGGTATAAAGTATCTCCTATGATGACGTAGTTATTGGCATGTAGATGTAGTTTACATCGTTCTTCCCGCGAGGAAGCTGCAGGATACTTCAAAGTCTGGAGCTAGATAAGTATATCTCCATACCAGGGATCAGAGGTGGAAATCAAAAAGATGTGCTCATCTGGGAATGAGTCTTCTTCAATAGCTACATCTTCATCTACTGGAAATTATGCAATAAGATCAGCAAAAACTAAGGATTTTTTGGATTTGGAGGACTGAAAATCCAAGTCAAACTCTTGGAGAATGACCATCAATTTGTTGAATTTGCCTCCAACTATCTGTCGGGACAAAAAATATTGAAAAGGATTGACATCTGCCACTATCATTGTAGTCCTTAGTAAGATGTAGTGACGTAACCTCTGAACAGCATAAACAGCTGCTAAGGCCAACTTCTCGACGTGGGAGTACCTCAGTTCAGGTCCGACTAAAGCACGGATAAGATAGTAAATGACATGCTATTGGAGATTATCATCCTTCTGGACTAGTAGTACCCCTATGGTCGACTCAGAAACGGCCAGATACAATATAAAATCCCTAGAGTAATCTCGCGGACGCAGTAATGGTGCCGAAAACAAAGCTTTTTTCAATGCCTAGAATGCGAGTTGTGCAGTTTCATCCCATACAAATGGGGTGTCCTATTTTAATAGGTGCATGAAACCCTTAGTAATCTTGGCATAGTTTACAATGAAACATCAAAGAAAATTGGACTTTCCCTGTAGGCTCTGAAGTTTCCTAATAGAACAAGGAGGAGGTAGATTTACAATGGCCTCAACTTTTAACAGATCCACCTGAATTCCTCTATTAGAAACAATGAATCTGAGCAATCTCCCTGACTTGACATATAACACACACTTGTGGGGATTCAAGCGAATTTTATAGTATCCGCATCGTTCAAATATCAAACGCAAGTGATCTGGATGGTCAATCCTCTTACGAGAATGTGCAGGCAGATCATCAAGGTAGGGTTCGATAATGGATTTAATATCATGAAAGGTAAAATTCATTTCCCGTTGAAAGGTTGCCCCAACATTTTTCAATCCAAAGGGCATTTTTTTGTATGCGAAGGTATGCCAAGGACAAATGAAAGCAGTTTTATGTTGGTCTTCCGGTTTTATTTGAATTTGATTATATCCAGAGAAACCATCCATAAATGAAAAAACTCCACTTCCCGCGTAAGCATCAATAATTTGATCTAGAAAATGGCGTGGGATAGTTGTCCTTAGGACAGGATTTGTTTAAATCTTTGAAGTTGGTACAGATGCGTATGGTCCCTTACTTCTTATCAACAGGAACAAGGTTGGATACCCATTCTGTCAAAGCTATGGGATAAAGAAAACTGGCTTTCAACAGTTTTTCCACTTCATCCTTCACTGCCGCCACTTTACGTGGGTTAACAGGTCTCAACTTTTTCCAAACAGGTTTAGTGTCAAGGTATGTTTGGATCTCGTGCTCGATTATAGATGGATCAATTCCTGGCATCTCCTCATATGACTAGGCAAAAATGTCGCGAAATTCCTTAAACAAGGCGGTATAGATGGCAATCTCCTTAGGAGAGCAGTTTTCACCGATATGTATATTTTCCACAATGTCAGGATTTACAGAGATGTTGATAGGGATGGTAGCAAAAATATTTTCCATATTCCCCTCAGCAAACATTCCTTCCTTGGGTAAGGGATTAACGAGCGTATCAACATCATCTGTCAGTCTCACATGAAACTCTTGATTGTCTATCCTGCTTAGCTCTGGAAGAAAATAGGATCGATGATGAAGATATTCACAAATCTTATCTCATCCACACATGGCTTCTAGAGTGGCTTCATCAGAAGGTAAAACCATATCTAAACAATCTGTTGAATGCAAAGAGTTTTCTACCCAAGCATGCAAATAGACTTCTTCCAATTCCTCTGAGACTGAGAGTGGAACTAGAAGGGGATCAACAGTGGTTTGTGTGATAGCTTTATAAGCTACTTCCACTGTTGATAGGGGCACTTCAGGTTCATGGTGGGTAGGGAGAACCCAAGGATCAGTCCTATAAACAACCGTAGCAATGGAATTTCCCACACTAGTAGAACCTATATAATTAATAGGAGTTGGAAGATCAAATGTGACCATCAACGATGCATACATTCCATCCCCTAAGCTCTCTGTAGCAGGTTTAACCTAATCAACCAATGGAACAGTGGACTCATTAGACTCCATGTAGCCTTTCTGGGTAAAATTGAGTTGGTCTACAATAACCACCTTCCCTTCATGTGGAAACACTAACACTTGAAAGACGGTCGATGCAATAGCAGACATGGCATAAGTCCAGCTTCTTCCCAAAAGAAAAGTATAGTCCAAAGGTGCATCAATCAACTCCACCTCAATAGACACTGCTTTCCCTACCAGCTTAATTTCAAAAGCCGGTAGGATACCATGCAGACAGAATGACCTTTTGTCGAAACCAGTAAGCAGGGTGTTTGATGGGACCAGCTCTGGGGATCTAAGATCTTTCCAACATGACAAGGACATAACACACGTAGAAGCACCCTCGTCGACAACTGCCCTTCCAATGGTCTTTCCACCATGGATGACATCTATCGATAAGGATACATGGTAAGGTAGGTGAATTTTGACATCAGACAAGTGAAATTTCTCCATGAGACTCAATGAGTCCATGCTGCCTAAGGCTGCTAAGAGTGCATCCCATTGAGCGGGACAACTCTGTAACACCTCTAAATCCGACATTGCGCAAGGTGTCTGGGATAAGTCTTCAACCATGGAGTAGTTGGATGTATCCCTAGCATTAGGATTATGCAACGTCTTCTTAAAGACATCTTTTGGTATCTTGGGCATAGTTTCGGAAAGTTTCTCAATCGTGAGAGGGTTATAAGTTTCACCTATAGACTTACCCTTCTCAAAGGTCTCTTTTTCATAGTTCTTATTCTTGGTCTATAGCAAAGTTGAAGATCAAACCATGTTGATATAATTGGGGTCAGGGGCATTTGGAGTGCCCCTTGCTACATTCGAAGCTGAAGCATAATTCTGTCCTTGGGGAAAAGGATCCTTCAGGACAGCCGGTTGTTGAGCTTTTATCAGCTTCTCAACTTGTTCCATAAGGGGACATAGATGGGTGAGGTGATCTTTATGGCACAACTTGCATGGGAATTTCACCTTTTTCGTTTCTTTTCTTTCCCCCATTAGAATTATTTGTGGGTTTCTTCTTGTTTTGATTTCCCTCCCCTTTCTTTCCTCTCTTCTTTTTCGCATCGGGCTGCTGATTGCCCTTCTAAGAGGTCTGTGCAAAAACATTTGCATTTTTGGGTGAGGGGGAAGCCTTTGCTGCCTCCGTCGTAGAATGTTTGACGAACAGTTGATGGAGCTGTTTGGCCAAAGATTCTACAATGGGAGAATTAAAAGAACCAACCACACCATCGGCATGGGGTCTAGGCTTAGGTTTCTCTGCATTGTGTGTTGGCCTCGGTTCCTCAGGGATAATCTCATACAAGATCCTAGACTGAGAGTAAATCAAATCTAATTGTTGGGCCCTGAGGATAACTTCTTCCTCACTCGTTACTCCTGAAGTAGATATGTCCTTAGATATATAGGGCAATAGTGATTTAAGGAACCATTCTAGTAAGAACTCAGGAGGAATAGTGGCTTTAATAAGGTTCTTCCGCCTCCTCCATTCTTGGATGTGATTCAAGATATGGGTAGCCTTGTTCTGCCGAAAGGTAGATAACAAGTCCGTTCTGAAATCATATCGGATACGAAGCTGAAAGTGGCTAAGGAATATGTTAGCCACATCCCAAAAACTACTAAACACAACAGAAGGAAACTCAATGTACCATTTTGTTGTAGTACTTGTCAATGTTCTTTGGAACAACCTCAACTGAACTGAATCTTCATTCAGTGAGTTGTTGGAAGAGCACCATAAATGAAAAGTGGTAGCATGAGCCCTAGGATCTTCACCAACTTTTCCTTCAAATTTTGGGATGTCCGAGGGAAACTTGGTGGGTACAGGCGGCCAGGAGGGATCATGCCTCATCGGGTCATTCATCAATTTGGACAAATATGGTAAGTTTAACGTTGCCAGGAAAGGAATCTTAGGTCAAACTGGGGCACTAAAAGTGCCAGTTTGGGGATTAGAGGGGCTTTCCCCCAAATTTCCATATGTAAAGGTGGGGTTTCCCCATGCCACCGGTTGCGAAGTGGATGGGTTACTTTTAAATTGATTCCATCCGTAAACCACGTGATTGTTGGTATGAGGTGCAGTATAAGAGGTTATGGCTGCCCCAGTCGAAACTGGGGTTTGAAATACAGGAGCAGGTATCCCTCCGCTAAAAAATGAAAAGGGAGAGCTCATGAACGGAGCAGATACTGGGGTTTGGAAACCTTGACCATAAGGTTTAGTGTTCCCAAAATGAATAAGAGGGTGGTGGGCCTACGTATGGAGTGGATGGGAGTATGTGCCCCCCATTACAAGGAAATCCTTGGACAAAAGCTGAGGATCCTATAGGACCACTTTGGGAAGTGTGTGTGAAGGAGGTTGGAACTGTAGGTACACTAGGAATCCCAGTGACCATAACACCAAAAGCACCTGCTAGGCTTGTGGGAACCGACCGTTGAACCACTCGGCTCACTGGAGTTAAGGGAATAGTAGGTATGCTTGATCTAGGGGTACTTACCAGGGGAGGTAGCACCCCTTCAGCCGGGATGGCTGAGGTGAAAATGAAAGAACTTTCTACTGCAATAGATATTATTCTACCCACGGACACCAATCACGGCTGGATCAAAAGGACGAACCTGAACGATCACATGATCATTTAAATCAGTCAGAGGTAAATACCTTACAAACTCGTCAGCCTGCAAGTCTTCTATCTCAACTGTGTTTAAATTAAGACAGTTTGCCCTAAGTTCTAGTTCACCCGAAACTTCACTGACTCCTATCGGTTCAAATGAACCGTCTGTATCCAATCTCCGCCTTTGAGGGGGAGGTGGAGGTTTCAATGTGATAAGAGGAGGAAGGTTTTGCAACCTTCGTGACCTTCTGATAGGTTGGTCCTCCACAATTGTAAATTTGACAATTCAAACCCTAAGGTCGGCTAAACACAGACAAACCATAGAGCAATCACTACGAAAAATCTTAAAGTCTTAATAGTCAGCAAGGGTAAAAGATATGCTTTCTCGAAGGAAGCTAAAAGAAAGTTGCTTGGCATCCTTGAAGAGGTTCTTAGGCACAAGCGAAGGAATCACCCACCACCCTCCTACACTTTCAACAAGGGTTACCTTCCAAGCCTGTCCAAGGTGAACCAGAAATAGCCTTCTGGTTTACCTATGTATGAACCCTAGATTTCAAGAGACTAGAGGCTACCTTAACTATACCAACAGTCTGGGGGGACAGTCGCAATCCTGATTTGTACGCATGGGCAGGGTTGTTGAGCCTGAAACTCTGTCTAGGACAGAATCCCCAGATGCATAAAAACCTTGGTTTACATTTCGACAAGGAATCAGAGGGTTATCTCCTTAGTCCAATGCCTCCACACGGCCTTGTGCTTGACTCCCGTTTGAGAGGATCTTCCCAGATACTATCGATAAAGAGAAGGGTTTACCTATTGATTGGCCCACTATGTCTGAATTTAAATACTTATGGGGAGTTTACACTTCCTATCCCACAAGTCTAGCCTAAGCTAGTAAGTGTATGGCCCTAAAAAAAAAAAAATTACTAATAAATTTTAATTATTGTGTTCATTTTAAGGGCTATTTTTTACTTAGAAGGCAAGTGGAGTAAAAGACTATGATGTTTTTGACTCGATAAGAAATGTAAAAAACAATAGGTGTATACTTCCAAAGAAAATTATCACTACTTAAAAAAAAAACAAGCTTCTCTTTTCTTTTTTTTTGTAAATGTAAACTGATGAAAATGCAACGAATAAAGAGAAAACTAAGACTATATTTTTTGTAATTTTTGAGATTATATTTAAAAACTGAAAACAAAACTATTGTATGCAAATCAAATGCAAAAATTTCTAATGTTTTCTTTTCACTTTTCAAATTTCTCAAAGACTACTATGCACCTAAATGCACAATACTTGAGTATGCTTGAATAAAATAACTGTATAAAATAAGCAAAATGAATTAAAGCAAATTCATAAAACTAAAGATCAACCACCTAAGGAAGACTTGGAACCCTAACTTGGGAAGGCACAATGAATAGAAATCACTTAACTCAATCAAAGGCAAGTGACAAATCAATACTATTCGAAAATAGAATGGAATATACAATGTCTAGAACCCTGATCACTGATTCAAACAACCAGCACTTAAACCTATTACCCAACAGGAAAATCCACTTCAAATTGTTAATAGACAAACAATCCAAACAATAAGAACTCAAGGGCTTACAAGAAAGCACAAGGCATGGCTAACAAGGTCATCAAAGTCATAGTGCAATGCTCATAGTGAAGGCCACTCAGAAAGACAAAATCTATAGAAGGACAGGGACAAGCAAACCCTAAACCAAAAACTTTGTTACTCAGGCTTGTACGCGATTGTGTACAAGAGCAAACCGCATACTATATGCGACTGTGCTATAGAGAAACCCAAGTACACAGATCTTTGTACGCGACTATGTGCAATAGCAACCCATGTACAGGAGATAAATTTTTCAAAAAAAAGAAAAATTATCAAGGAATTCAAAGCACCACTACAAATCTGGACCAAGAAAAGACACCACACACTGAATCAAGGCAAAGACTAGGCACTGATCTATAGAATTAACCCACAGCAGTCTGGGCTCCCCAGTGGAGACGCCAGTTCTATTGTTTAGAAATAAACACCGTTGTAACCTAGGGTCTGGGGTTACCAATGTACTTGTAAAACTTGCAGGCAATCAGCTTTAAAGTACAGAAAGGAAGTAGGAAGAAATGTTGGACTCACCTGATTACAGACGGTTGATCCAAGCTTTGTCTTCTCCCGCTATACTTCTCTCCAAAGCTTTCAGGGATGCACCTCCTTCACCTACAAAGAGCAAATTCTCCAAGTACAATCTTATACATGTATATATGACAGGTTAGATAAACAATATATTTAGTGCTTAATCAAATAAATTCATCAAACCCTAATACATGAAAGAGACTCAACACAAATTTGGAAGAAGAATTCTCTTTATTAACAATCATTGAATGAGAAAAGTGTACAACCCAACACCTGATACAAGGACTCCTCTGCAACCAAAGGACTCTAAGTTTTGCTGCTCCAAAGGCTTCTGAAGATATACCACCAACATAAATTTGCTCTCCAGGATTCATTCTATTAATTCCTCCCCAAGGCCTCTATTTATATTTTGGGAAATAGAGCAGTTTCGAAGGTTGAGGAGGTTGAGACAGTTGAGATGGTTAATGATTAAGGCTCAACTAATTTGCATTAATCGTGTTTTATATCTTTTAATGTCGAATGGATGTGTGCACGACTATTGATATAGGAAACCTGCGTATGACACACGAGTTGCTTTAAGGGAAACCCATGCACAGATCTATACATGGGTTGCAATGAGAATAGTCGTGTACAGTACGTGGGTTGTCAACAGATATAGTCGTGTATGTACACGAGTTTCAGTGGATATATTCGCTTACGACAATCAACACATGGAAAATTAAAATGGCAAGCTGGTTAAAGGGTAAATGCATCTCATGTCATGCCCATCTATAGTGTTTAGGAAAAATTCAATCCTATAGTGTCCTTTTGTGTACCAACATTTGGAAAGTCGGCACTCGGACGAAGAAGTGCCATTTGGGTTGATAACACATGGCAGCACAATTAGGCATGAATTTTGACGAAGCACAGAAACAATGGGTGTTACAGATTAATGAGTTAGATGAAATTAAATAGGATGCACTCCAAAGAACAATGTTAATACAAAATCAATGGAAGAAATGGCATGATAAATTTATTAAGAAAAAACAATTTAATAGTGGATATTGAGCATTGTTATTTGACTCAAGGTACAAAAATTTAAAGAAAAATTAACTACTCGTTGGATGGGTCCATATGAAGTAGTTACAAATTTTGATAATGGGTTAGTAGAAATTAAGACAATTGATGGTTCACAAATTTCCTTTGTAGTAAATGGACACAGACTTAGACTTTACCATCAACCAATATCTAAATAGGTTTTCATACAAAATGTCTTGCAGCAAAAGGATATGGAATTGGTTGAAGAGGAAATTATTCCTCCTTTTCTTGATCCTTAAAGTTATTTTGGGTTTTCATTAATTTTATATATGTAAATATGTTTGTGTTTGCCTAAATAAGTAAGAGTCATTTCTAACAAATTAACTGCATTTATATAGAAGTTTTGTTCCCACGATCATTTGTTGCAGTTTTGTCAAATTAAAGTAGATAGACTCTTTTTCCTGTTTCTCATTCTTATGAATTTTATAGATGATTTGTTATGAATCATATAACAAGTGGTGTTGTAGTTTGATTACAAATACTTTATCTCTATAAGCAGCTCATGGAGTATTATCTAAAAAGGGAAGTTCTTTAAAAGACTCATAATATATCTTAACTCTTTCTTTCTGGTTACTATCAAAATTGAAGTTTATAGTGAAATTAAAGAATTATTTTTATATCATCCTTAACCATTTATTCTATGATTTGTCATGCTTTTATATATGTTATTTTGATTCGAACATGTACATTTATGATTTAATAGAACAGTTGCTTGAAATACCTACTCTAATTATCATGTTCTTCAGATTCTCATCTTACACCTATGGACTACTAATTCATCCTATACTTGTCTTCAAAACTTGTCTCTTAAGCATTTTGGTGGTAACTTGAAAGTAAGTGAAATTTCTGCTTGTGGGGAACATTACTGACCTTTTATGAAGAAGATAGACTGAAAGGTAAAAGAACAACTTTAATTTATTTGCTTTTAACATGATCCATAATTAAGGCCATTATAAAAATTACTTATGAGCTTTGTTTTAAATTTGAATTATGTGTTTAGTAGGCTTAGCATGTTCTAGTGCAAATCGACTTCCATATACTCAAAATCATTATATGAAGCAAAACCGCCAGGGTACTGAACATGCCTGCTAGCAGTGAGGCTATGCTTGCATGGTACCAAGATAAACCCATCAGAGTACTGAACAGGCCTACTGGCAGCTGTGAAATATCGGGTAAAAGAGATCTGTTTAATGCACCACTATGCACATGGTTTAGAAAAATCATAATATATTTGTAAAGAAACCAGTATATATATAAATACATATGTAGGCCAATTGTTTATGATGTCATTAGAGAATGGTTGTAAGTTGGACTTGGATCTGACCATCTAATTCAACAAATACCTAGGATATGATTATCCTATAAATGGGACCCATATCTATAGAATCTCACAAAATCTAGGGTAAACTCAAAAATATTCTTGAGATGACAAGAAATCCTTATAATGAGGCATGGATGACTAGTTTTTCCTATGGAATTTTTTTCAATTATACTATCATTATTCACTTGATCTTCCTAAGCACTGTTGTTTCTAATAAATGTACATATCTGAATCATTTCCATTTTACTAGTTAGTTTTTCTTTTTCTTGCAAAAATGATAACATCATGATATAACTTTGTATTAAACTATTTTGAAATTACTTAGTTTTTGTTGCATGGCTTGAGGACACACCATATCTTTGGTTTGGGGGAGGAAGATTATGCTGTGAAGATTATACTGTCTTTATTTTTCTGACTATCTATATAAAGATTCATTTATCTCTGACAAATGAAAAATGTTTTCAGGATAATTAGCAGCAATCCGTCCAGTAAAGCGTGTTTTTGTAGAAAAAACCTATATGAAGGATCATATGCAGGACCATATGTAGGGTCGAATGCTGGTCTGAATGAAATGCCAAATGACGATCTGAATAAAAACTATGATATTATAGCACTAATGGTTAAGTTTGTTATGGTGTTAGCTTAATTTTGTTTCTGGGAAAAAAGTTAAATTAGCTAAGCTATACCAATGATTATCAAGTCACATCTACATGCTTATAAGAGCATTATGACTAATTTCAACCTATGATTTTGTACGATTTTTGACATAATATGATCTAGCTTAAACCCCCCATACTAATGTGATATGACATTAGGAACTTTTCAGTCATCATTATATTGTCATCACACTTACCCTCTTATCCTCTTCCACGTATAAAGCATCAAGTGATTGATCCTCGTGTTAACTTAAGTTATTGTTGTTATGAATATGGTTTATGAAATCACATTGATTAATACATTCACCTTGTCCAAAGTTTTACTTTGGACATGGTTTAACTGATCGAAACCTTATGAGCTCATTAACACATGCATCCTTTGATGGCACACAACTCAAGATTTGTCATAATGGCATGATCGCCTAAACGTGCTGATTCTTGGTGTGATCGTTTGATCAATTGTGTGGAGCACGTTTTAAACCACCCTCTTGCATTTTTCTTTCTATTCTGTCTCCCTCACCTACTATCATCCTTGCAGAGCTGTTTTAGTCACTATCTCCCTGTACTCTCTATGAGATTTGCATCCTTTCCTCTGTCTAAACAATGCCGAATCGCTTTGAACCCGAGAGCTATCAAGATTTATTTTAGATACCAGAATTTTGAGAGTGTCGAGAGATATTTTTCTAGACTAGGTGGAACCCATTTATTCACCTGCTGCAAGGATATGATGAAGAAATTTCACTACTTTTCGCGATGGGTTTTGATGGGAGGATGGCCAGGGTTGGTCATCTCACCTTTCCAGTCACTGAGGAGTCTATCGCCCTTGTGACTAAGATACCAAGAGAGGGCACTCAATGGAATAAGCACTGGTTTATTCCGCGGGCATCCCACAACTTCACTCTTAAACCAGAATATCGACATGTTGCAGGCATCAAGGGATTCCACCGAAACTGGATTAAGCCAGAATACATCAACCCTTTGACTGTCATCATCCACCTTATCATTTGTGAGGGTAAGTTCAATGTATTCAAAGCTTTCCATATTCATTTGCTAGCACATTTTGTTGATCAAAAGTTTCTCAAATTTCCTTTTTATTCCCTTAGAAGCCTGGAGAAACTGTCGAGCCAAGTTAGGAAAAATACCATTAACCCTAAAGGTAGTTTATATAACCATAGTTTGATTAAGATCTTGATCTTAGATCAGCTTAAAGAGAGGAATCATACTTGGGATACTTTTGTGTTTAAAGTTTTGAATCCCCATCTCAACATTCAAAAACGCCCTCGGCATCTCCATAATCATGAATCTAGTCAAACCCCATCCGTAGAGAAGAAAATCTCCAATGTTGTCCATCTCGACGAAGACACATCGGAGGCGAATCCATCTACCCATTCTACCCCTGTTAACCCTGTATCTGCTAAGTTTGTACCCTTGCCACGACCTCGCACCAGAGACTAGAAGGAAAAGTTTGTCCAGTCCATGGTTCATCGTAGCATCCAGACCACGGTTCAACCCGATATCTAGACTGATCATCTAGACAGTATGGCCAAAGCAGATAAAGCTGACCCAGAATTATTTCTATATACATTGGCTAGTGTCTCAACAGGATTACTTAAAGATGTTGCTCGTGAGAATGTCCCTGCATCTGCCCAGGACATGAGTCCTGAAAAACAAGTTCCTTCTGTTGACCTTGAGATATCATCTGATGAACTGAATATGCCTCCAGAAACCAAGAAACCCATGGAACCATCCACTCCTCACCAACTGATAGTATATCAATTAACTCAAGAGTTGGTGTGGTCAACAAGGAGGAATGAGGAATATGCCAAGTTTATTGCAGAACTGCGACAAGAGAGTAAGGATTTGTGTCTGCAAGTTAAAGTTGTCCAAGACCTCAACAAGGATATCAATTCGTCTCATAGGTCTCAACAGGAGAGGTGTGCTATTTTAAAATCTCAGGCCAATAATTTGAAGTTTAAATCCTATGTTTCATCTTCTAAGTCGAAGGCAGATGCTAATGTAGCTCATCCTTCTTCCCAACTCCTCTTTGTTTTGCTCAGTGGGACCTGGCATTTCTATAGTTTGGGGGAATGTTGATCTTAGTTTTGTCACCATTTTTGGCTGGTAAATTACACTTTTTGACATCCATTTTGTCATCTTTTTGACAAATTTCTGTCATACAACTTATCATTCAACCTCAGGTATGAATATATTTGGATTTATGCAAATTTTGGTTTATTATTATTATTTCACGATTTTATTGATTAAATTTGATATTATTTAGGAGCACGTTTGATATATGTATGATTTTTTTTGCATGTTATGATCTTTTGGATGAGCCAATAGCTGGACACACATCACGCTAGATATGCACAGAGCACATCCAACTTACCATCCAGCTCGTCGATCAAACTGCGCAATGTTCGTTGGTAGATTCCCTAGGTTTAAAGGATAGAACAGTCTGCAACTGTTATGTGTCCATGCGTCTAGATGCTAGAATGACCTTCATTATAGAAGACTCGTTAGCTTTCCTCCTCTGCTCGACACCATGACACCAGTCCACGTCAAAGGGAATCCTCATGCTACAGCACACGCAAGGGAGAACAGCCATGCGAGGAACAAGGAGGATGACTATGCATTGGCTTTTGGATGTTTGTTTGTAATAATGGTTGTCTATTTTAGGAGCGGTTGACCACTGAAAGGGTCGACCCGCTCATCCCTGTAAACACTATATATATTCACCTCCAAATGAGAGCGTAGTTAGCTAGTCTTACATTCTGTCAGTAGATTTAAAAGAGAGACTCTGTAATACTGTTCCACATTTTTAATAGAATTTATATTCCTGCTGTGTATATGATCTTGTTCATGTAAGCATTTAGGAAGCGTCACCCTAATTTCTGAGAGGGCCCCTCATCAACTAATGGTTTTCATTCTTGTGTGTATTTTGTTACCTCTTTCCTTGCAGTTAGTGTAGTTCATTTATAATTTGTTTATGTGATTTTATTTCCTGCAATTGTTCATTTCATTATTTCCTATAGTATAGGTTATAGTCTGATGACGCGTCGATAATCTTGTTCTTATTTCATAGATTAAAAGTGACCGATTGTGCACTTAGTTTGCTTTCAATTTCCTTTCCAGTATTTTTAGCTTACTGTTCAGTCTTATGTTGACAAGTACATAGGGTAGATTACTTTGATATCTTAGGATCAAGTTACAATAGGTTCAGTTCTGTTCATTTTTGTTTTGTCATAAATTCATTTGGTTATATTTCAGTCTGTTTAACAATGCAATAGATAATAATTTCCTTCTAATTATGAATTAGCTTAAGTTATTTTGTTATTGAATTCGATCACTAAGTAGGTTTACTTACTGTCTTTATGCATTTTGTTTTCATGTGCACAAGATCAACTGATAATTAGATAATTTAGGCCATTTTATACTGTTTTCTCTATACAGACTGTCATTCAGACAACTTGTTCAGCCTGTCATTCAGACCTATATTCCAGTCTATTATAAAGCCCATCGTTCAACCTTTAGTGTTCTTAATTCATTTTAAGCCTGTTTAAAGCTCTATTTCTTTATCTTTTGGAATATGTTTTGACTATGGTAGTTAGATAATGGTTATGTTTATCATTAGGACTATAGGTTAGATTTTTTAAAGTATTTATTAAGTTTTATTCCTATCTTTCACCTCCTTTCACCTTGAATATGTTTTGAGTTATGCTTTATGATTCTATTTATTTTTGTTTCTGATTTATTTCTTCAATACAGTTGTAATTTTTTGTATATATATCGCTGGATTGGTTTGATTTATCTCTTTGTACATGGAATTTAGGGTTATATGTGTTAATTTCTAGGGAAGTATACTAGCACCTTGTAAATTTATCATAGCAGTAGGACCTGTTCCTCTCACTGTGTGGTTACCAAAGAGATTTGTAGAATATGATCTTAAACTTATCTTTATTAAGTTTTCTACTTGCTTCCTTCATTAAGGTATTTTACTTGTTTATAAGCTAGATTTCCCTTACATTTGTTTCATATAAGAATTGGTTAATTATGAAAGTAATCTTTAAAAAGAATCTTGTCTCTTAATAGATTATTTGTTCATAATATCTTTTTAGTTAAGAGTCAGTTGCTTATGGAATAGATCATCATGTTTACTATCACCTGTAATTGGACATTCCTTAGTTTGCACATATTTGTAGAAGTTAAGTTAGATTTGATTCCATTCAGTTTATTTACTTCTTTTGAAAGCCATTTTGACACTACTCCTTCTCTAGTTCCAATCACAGTGAATGCATATCCACAGAACAATCAAGGAGAGTGGAATTACATAGTTCAGTTTGAACTTTTATGTACATTTGTTAATTGCATGTATAGTTGGTTTCTAATATAATCCTTCCTTGTATAGTTAGTTTCTAAATTTTTTAAGAAATAGAATAGTTAATTAATAGGTTTTACCATAAAGAATAGAATAGTATTTTTTATATCTTTATCTTCCAGTAATTGTCGATAGAGTAGAGTAGTATAGCTTGATACTACTCTAATCTAATACTTTGTTTTGGCTTAATGACCTTCATAGTTGAATTTATAGGAGCTTGACTCAGTTTTTCATTTTGAAATATCTTTCGATCTTTTCTTTGTTAAAATATTTCCACGACACCCTAGGAACCCCTCTACCTTCGCATAGAATTTGTGTCAACTCTAAGTTTACCAACCTCGGTTGATAATTAAATATTAGGTGAATTAATTAAGACATTATAACACCCAACACATATGTCATTGCACCAAGAGAAGCGAGGTGCTCTCAGCCCAGTATGGGGGAGATCCCGTCACATTAGTCACATTATGCTAGCCGACATAAAAAATATTATGTTAATCGACATAAATAAATAAAAATTAATGATTACTGGAAATGGTAAACTTGTTTTTAAAATATATTCAACCTTCTTCGAAGATTCTAACCCTTTTATTTTATTTCATTTTTGATTACTTATAAAATAATTTTAAAATAATTTAAATGAACTAACTTTCTTTATAATTCACCATAATAATAATAATAAAGCATTTTTATAATACAATTTTGATATATTTGATTATGGGTTATTAATTAGAATAAAGGAGTGCCATCCAAATAACATTGATGAGATCAATGTGTGTTTAACCTAACATTACACCAACAAGTGTGCTAAAACAAAAAAAGAATATAGAGAAAAATATGTCGCTTAATTTATCAAATAATAAAACTAAATGAAAAGTAAGTAAAAGATCCATGTTAAACCCGGATTTAACAAACACTAAAGGGATCAAAATGTTTGAGGTGTAATTTTTTATGAACATTTAAAAAATTCAGATAAAAATAACTTGCACCTAAACTAATTGGATCCCTCTCGGTGCTTTCTAGATCCAGGTTAAGATGGATCTATGCTGGTATACATCATATAGGCATAATCATAAAAAGAGACTCATAAAACACATAACAATACAAAAAGTGCATCCACGTGCATATATATCATACATATCATGTTCAATACAAAAAGAGAAGCACCACAGGATTTCTTGTCATATACATCATACAAAAATCCCCATGCTCAAAGGAATTGCAGGAAACATCACAAGCTGCTAGTCCGAGTCATCCTCCTCTAACTCGGTGTCCTCATCAGAGTCCTCCTCCTCCACCGACATGTCATAATTTGTTTTGATATGAAATACTCAACAACAATAGTGATCCTCCTCATGAGAGAGATCCACTCTGGAGGATCCCTGTAACACGTGACGATCAATTCGTCGTCTAGGTATTTCCACTTGTCGTCAGTGACCCCCTCCAACAACCTCTATATGTATAGCCACAGTGAGTCTAATTCCGCACTCTACTGCCTCCTCTTCCCATGAGCAGGTGGATATAAAACCTCTACCCTGCCCCTGTGCCACTAGTACCCCGCTGGAGGGTGCAGTCCCACATTTGCACATGCACACAATATGTCATCAGTACCTATCACACACACGATATAGATACCACTATTATAGTAAAAATATATATGAATGAAACTATATAGAGTCATGTATATGTATCATCAGGTCCCCAGACCTTCCCTGGAGGTCAAGGCATCTCCTCACACCATCTCCTCATGCGAGACTCAAGAGGTCCCACCTCATGCACCATCAGATGCAGTCACAGTATAGGTAGTATCTCAAAGAAAAATGGGCACAAAAAGGATGGGAAACAAAATTTCCCACCCACCAAGCTGGATTGTTTTATCCCATTTCAAACAGATGTCAAAAGCATCTAGGCCCACCCATAGTAGGTGCCCCTCAATACACTCTTGACCATCAACAACTGGTCGCTTGAGATCGTCTGGGGACCTTTCGATCCCAGTATGCACAACACCATTTCTTCCACTGCTCGAGTCTCTAGACTCTTGATGTCGTACAGTAATATGTATGGAATATGAACATAAGCTGAGGAATATAAATTCCTAGCAGAAAGGTCATCCATCAACACCCCCCTCGAGAGCTTCGATGAGGTATCGATGATCACACCCAATAGTGGGAGGCTAAACATGAAGTAAAAATCTCATAGGGTGATCTCCAATTGCTCACACTGGATGATAAAACACTTTGAATCTCAATCCCAAAAGCTCACAATCTATTTCAACAATAAATTTGCTAAATGCATCAACGGGATCTAGAAGAACTTCGGTATCCCATACTGGGCGCATGGATCATGTACTACTCCATCCTCCTCCACCTTATCTCTAAGATTTCCAATTTCTTTCTCTCGCCATCCAACTTCAGGAATATTGCACATCCACGAATTCTCTGTTAGACCGAGTCACATAAAAATTTCCATTATGTGCTAGCTTCGCCCTTATTGGGCCCTTTTGTGCGACCCAAGTCACGCAAAAATGCTTGGCAGGTTGGACCTGGGAACGCCTATCTCTTGAACAGGTGTGACCTAGGTCATACCTGTCTCCCTGACAGGTGTGACTAGGTCGCACCTGTCTTCCCGACAGGTGTGACCTAGGTTGTGCCTTTTTCCTTGAAAAGTGTGATTTGGCCCTGTGAACCCTTCGGGCTCAACCATAGCTGTCAAAATGGGAAAAACCAAAATTTAAACTACTGAAATAAATGGGTTAGGTGAGAGCTATGACCCACAAGTCACAGTTTGGAAAATAGTCAGTCCAATCAGACGAAATCAACAGTTTTTCTCTGGGGCCCTCTGCTCCAAATCAACACTACAAAATGAAAATGACATGTGTCATGTGGTCCCCCTATTTATAGGCCTCCATTTGTTCAACTTTTTCTTCCACACATAATAGAGTCATCTGACATCCATTTTTCATGTCATTTGCACTGCCGGGTTAAGTTTTCCATCCTCTGTATTCTAATGAGCCCGACTTCTCATCTCTCCCTATTTTTTGGGACATTTCCCAAAGTCACCTTGATTTGTGTGCCAACACGATAATCAAACTATGCATGTATTGGCATGTCCACGAGCCACCCGCTCCATTCATACTACAAAATTTGCCTTATTTTATTGCCATCCATCATCCCGCAAGGAGGTCCCACCAGTGTTCCATTGTTATTCATATTATCCATGTTATCAACATCATCCCTTTTGGTGCATCAAACACTTTCTCCTTGCTTTACTAACCATTACAGAGTTTCTATTAAGCTCTTTTTTGACTCGTAAAAGAATGAAAATATTGTCGAGCATGCTTGCTTCCTTTCACGTTAAATTATTTGAAAGGGCGTCTATGTGGGCTCATTTATATCCTTTTTCAGAATACATAGACTATTTAAAGAAAAGGACCACCCTATCACCTTCAATCTAGGAACGTTTCCCGTTGTATCATTTTATGCTTTGTCGGGCATTGAGACCGTACTTTACAAAAAAACACATTATGGGTTGTCTTTAAGCTCTTTTCCAACCCTCTCATAAAGAAAATATCGTCAAGCAAACTTGGTTTTGTTCATGCTTGTAAAAGTATTTGAATGGCCGTCTAATAAGTATAGGTTTAACCTTTTTTGGTCTGGTTGGACTGCCTACGGAAAAGAAATCTCTTTGCCCCTTGCAGCTCGGAGAGCTCTCCTTTGTATACTTTTACCCCTTTTCAGACTTAGGAGACTACTATACAAAAAAGAGATCCCATTGGAGTCTTCTTCCCATTTTCAGAGTCTCTAACCATGAAAACACCATTGAGCATTTGTCATCTTGGGCTCGACAAAAATACATGAGATTGATTCATATTGAGCATACTTCTATCCCTTCTTTGAGCTCCTTAAACTATGGAGAAGGTGCAAAACGGTGTTTGTAGGAGCCCACACATATTACATATAGTCTCCCATTATGGAATCTCCCCCCCATTGGGTCGTATTTTCTCAGAGTACTCTCCATTGAGTCTCCCTTGGATCCCTTAGATATCATTCTTCCAGTTACTTCCCCAAGTATCTCTCATTGTAGTCATCTTCCCAGTTTCCCTACTATGATCCCCTTCCAATGAGTCAATATCATATGTTTCCAGTTCATCCCTGTCGTCATAGTGTGAATAAAGGAAGTTTGAGTCTCTCGTACTCCCCTACCCCTGTCACCCTAGTTAGTGCCTCAAGGGCCAGTATTATTCCATATCTCTATTTGTCCCCATAACACTTCTTTCAAGCAAACCTCATTGCATTGGTAGTTGCAGGTCTCCCTCTATCAACGTCATTCCATGTATCCTGGTTTCATCCAACTAATTAATGAGTTCCTTTGACCACTTTAAAGGAGTCCTTAGTTCCTTTCGGGTTGGTTGTGTCTCACATGCTCGACTTCAGCCACACTATCGCACTGTTGAGATTCATACAGGGTATTGGTTCCTTCATTATTTGGTAGAAGACCTCGATTTTCACCTAAATCTAGCACATTGGTGATTCTATTTTGGGATCCATACAGTTTCATGTCCCTTGTGATTTTTGGGATGCATTGACGACAGTGTTCGGAAGCCCCTCAGTGGTATCTGTCAGTGTATCTCCAGTACTTGATTTCGCTTCTTGTACCATAGATATTCTGATTCTCATTCATTGAGTCCATTTAGTTATGTACACCTCTAGATTCAACAAATCATCAATTGTTATGATATTGCATTCCATGAGAATTCCATTGTTACTATGTACCAGTTCTTCAGATCAATCTATGTACTCAGTCTCCCATTGAGGCCACCATTATGTAATACCAGTTGTATGTATTCATCGGCTCCCATTGATTGAGCCTTGATCCCATTTTTATTTTGAGGAATTTTTTTGAGCATGGGTATGCATGCCTCGTTCATATACATGTTTGAGATTATATTTACCTCATCCATTTTTTAGAAGTAATACAAACCAAAAGTCACTACAGTTTGAATGAGGAGACTCCCCTCCTCTGCGGTCCTCTCCAGTCTCTCCACCATTGTCACCATTTCTCCCTTGATCCTATGATGTCTATTAGCAATATGATGAGATCCTTCCCTCACACATCAGGGGGCAATTTGTTAACACAAAAAATTGTTCACCTATCTCTCTACGGTCCAAACCATAATTATACATCATAACCCCACCATTATTTCCTCCATCTTGACTTTCAAAACTAAAATTCCACCAAATATGGTCCAAAACATTATTATTCTTTCCATCGTAAATGAAGGGAAGTTGAGAATTTATTGTGACTTATCCCCACTCTTTGCAAAAAGGACAAAAAACCCATAAAATGAGAATGGGTAAAAAACCATGGAAAAATACCATGCACAATAAAATACCATGGGTCAAAAAATCTTGGATCATCCTATAAATACATTGTGAATATCTCCCCACAAACATTCTTGACGTTCTTGAATTTTTTTATCATTCTCCTTGATTGAAAACTCTCTTCACCTTTCGCCAATGTTCCCATATTTTTTCCATATCACTCCCATAGTGTATGTTGATCTTTCTCCATACCCACTTGGATCCATTCCCTCATTTTTAAAACCATTAGTGGAGATGACTGGAGAACCAGACTGTGGAGTCGGTGGACCATTTCCCCAGATGGCTACAATAACCCATGTTACCAAAAGGTATGATTGTTATTGTTTTTCATTAGTTAGATAAAATATAAAAAAAAAATCATAAAAAATATTTGTGTTGTTACTTCTTATTATTACAAGTTGAGGTTGAGAAACCCCTTGCACCATGAACTCCACCCTATGATCCAACTAATCTAGGGAAGATGCTTTTGCACGTAGTAGGGGAGAAATCCCCACTACAATAGTAGCAAATGAGCTACATATATTTGGTTTGAGTTTTCTTTTAAATCAAAACCTATGAATGATTGGTACATCAATGGTCATGGAAAAATATTGATCTTCAAAAATTGAATCATATGAAGAAACATTGACTTAATATGAATGTTAACTTGATGATTTGTGTTAGATAAAAATGATCGCAGAGCAATAACAATAAATAATAAACGATATGAAAATATTATAACCACATTATAAGAGAGATGCAGATATAACGCGGTACACCCAATATGGACTATGTCCACACATAAGTTATCAGTCCTTTATTATTATACCATCCAACAAAATGAAGGGATACAACCTGCAACAACCCCGGTGCACTTCCTCTTCACTCTTTAGCAGTCTCTCTCACACAATCACAAATACCGTTTTGCAATGCTACAATACAATACTCGGTTGTATTACAATGCCTTCCTTTTATAAAGGGAATACCATGGTAAATTACCACAGTCTTACCAAAACCATGGGTCCGTAAATCACCCATTATTGACCAAGTCATGAATATGAAATTACAACATTTTACAAGGAATCCCACCCCCCCCTAGAACCCTCTACTGACTATAGTGGGGGGTAATCCCCCCCCACACCCCCCCCCCATCAGGTGATGGGATCCAAACACAACTAAAATAACATCTCTAAATCAGGAAGATCAGGCTCCACAACCAACAATATCCCACTTGGATATTGAGCACAACAAATCCACTATTGCTACACTTCCTAGACTATGCTCTAAACCTTGGACCTAGAAATTTCTCTTCTTCACCTTCATCCTTGAAGGACAACAGAAAATGAGCAGGAACTCAGTTTCTCTCTAGTTACTACCTTTGTCAACATGTATGCAGGATTCTGGCTAGTATGTGTCTTTTCCAACTTTAACAATTCATCTTCCAGAACAAATATTATGAAATGGTACTTGAGCTATATATGTTTATTCTTCAAATGAAAGGATGATTTCTTTGCAATATGAATGGAACTCTATATCTCACTGTACAACCTTCTATTCTCCTGCTTCTTACCCAATTGCTCCATGAACCTTTGCAACCAAATCATCTCTTTACTAGCCTCTGTAGCAACAACATACTCTGATTCCATTGTTGAAATTGCAACAACCTTTTGTAGTTTCAAAATCCAACTTACTATTGCTCCACCTACAGTAAAAACATACCCTCTAGTGTTCCTCTTGGTGTCTTTATAACCTACCATATCTGCATCAAAAAATCCTTTTAGAATATTGTCTGAACCTCCAAAACGTAATGCATGAGAACTGGTACCTCATATACCTGCGAATCCACTTTACTATTTTCCAATGATCCTTACCTAGATTTTTCATATACCTGCTCAAAAATCCTAATGCATGTGCAATATTTGGTCTTATACACACCATGGCATACATCAATATGGAAACTACTAATGAGTAGGGAACCTTGGGCATGTATTGTATCTATTCCTGTGTCTTGGGACACATCTCCTTACTTAGTTTGAAATGGTTGGACAAATGTGTACTAACTGGTTTTGCATTCTTCATTCTAAACCTCTCCAACACCTTTTATATGTACTCACTCTAAGAAAATGTCAACTTGTGATATTTCCTGTATTTTGTTATTCTCATATCAAGGATTTTCTTTGCAACATCCAAATCTTTCATCTCAAATGATTTAGCTAGTTTCCTTTTGAGCACATTTATATCATAAATGTTAGACCCTACAACAAGAATGGAATCTACATATAATAAAAAGATAATATATCATTCATTATATATCCTCCTGAAATAAACACAGTGGTCAGAATGACATCTACTATAAACCTTTAATGTCATAAACTTATCAAATTTTAAATACCGTGGCCTTGAATCTTGCTTCGGGCCATACAAAATCTTCTTCAACCTGCAATTCTTCTTCTCTTTGAACTCATACCCATATGGCTGTTGCATATAAATATCTTCCTCCAAATCCCCATGGATAAAGGTTTTTTTGACATATAACTATTCAAGATGCAAATCTTCTATCGCCACTAAACTTAAAATAGTCCTAATTGAATTCTTTTTAACAACAAGATAAAATATCTCATGAAAATATATACCTTTATTTTGTGCAAACCCCTTTACCAAAAGTCTAGTCTTATATCGCTTCTTGCCTCCTTTTTCCTTTAATCTGTAAACCCATTTATTTTTCAATGCTCTTTTTTTCTGTAGGCAACTCAACCAAATCCCATGTCTGGTTTCTTACCAATGAGTCCATCTCCTCATTCATTCCTTTCTCCCACTTCTTTGTAGTTTCGATTTGCATTTCCTCTTCATAACATTATGGTTCATTAGAATCAGTCATCAATAAATAATACAGTGAAGGAGATAATCATTCAAGGGGTCTACTTAACCTAGTATATTTCTTACATTTGCAGGAGTTTGAGGTACCTGCTGCTCTTGATTTTCTGGTTCCTTTGGAACTTCATTTTCTTTGATTTCATCAAGCATTGGGTACCCTATGTTTTCCTTTTCCTCTTTATTTCCCTGCAACTGATCTTTGTACATAACCTTTTCATTGAATACTACATCTCTACTCCTAATGATTTTGTGATTTTCATAATCCCATAAGTGATAACCAAAATCATCAACCTTGTATCCAATAAAGGTACATTTCTTTGATTTATCCTCAAGCTTTGTTCTATTTTCTTTATCAATATGGACAAATGTTGCACAACCAAAATTTCTGAGAAATGAGTAGTTTACATTTTTACCTGTCCATTCCTCCTCTGGAATTCCACCATCCAAAGCGCTTGAAGGCCCTCTGTTTATTAAATAAACAACAATATCTACAACATCAACCCAAAACTGTAAGGGCAACCCTACACGCAATGTTATACACATTGCATGCTCCATGATCATCCTATTCATCCTTTCTGACACACCATTTTCTTTTTGTGTTTTTGGAACTATATTCTCTCTATGAATCCCATTATATGAATACTAGATATAAAACTCCTTTCTACAGTATTCACCCCCATTATAAGATCTGAGACATTTCAACCCTTTCCCTATCTCATTTTCATCCAAACCTTTCCACTTCTTAAAAGTATAAAACAAATCATATTTATGTCTAATGTAATAAACCCAAGTGTTTCTATTTACATCATCAATGAGAGGCACGAAGAGATTGTACCTGAGTCGATCCCCATACATTTGTATTCACCATCTCTAACTTTTCACTCTTCTTTGTTTCCCAACCCTAAGAAAATAACTCTCTTTTGTTTTCCACAAACATAGTTTTCATAGAATTTTAAACTTACTTGCTTCATATCTGGAAGCAATTTCCTTGAGTGGAGAATCTGCATCCCCTTCTCACTCTTGTGGCCAAGACTATGATGCCACAACACTGCACTTGTTTTGGTGGAAGCTAAAGAAACATAATAATTAATATTATGAGGACATAAATACAAGGTACACATCCTATCTCCCTTTGCTCCTTTAGTGATATTCCACCACGTTTTTCCAAATGTAGGAAAACAACCGCTATCTCCCAACTTCCCTATTGAGATCGTATTTATTTTCAAAGCAGGAATATTCCTTACAACTTTTATCATCCATTAATTTCCATTATTTAACTTAATTTGTACCTTAACCATTCCAACAATTTTACATGGTTCATCATCCCCCAATAAAACATGTTCACAATCACCTGGAACATAATCATGAAAGAATTTCCTATGGGGTTTAGCATGACATGAAGCCCCTGAATCTACTACCAAGTAATCACTAGTATTATATAATGCAAGAATCAAAGCATCTTGTCACACATCACCTGCTACATTTTCTTCTTGAGTAGTCTCATGTTGTATGTCTCCTTTCTTCTTTGGATCTTTGTAGTTTTTATTCAGATGTCCTCTCTTACCACAGTTCCAACACTCTATCTTTCAGATGTCTCACTTGTGCTTTTTCTTCACATTTCCTTGCTAATAATAACACCTACAACATCATCAAATTTTAAAGTGCCTGAACCAGAGACTGGGTTACTTACAACCATGACCAAGTTGTTCCGTCTTTCTGGCAATGAGCACAAGATTAGAAGATCCCTAACCTCATCTTCAAAGTTCACTTTTACATAATTTAGCTGACTGGTAAGCATATTAAATTCATTTAAATGGTCATCAATAGATCCACCTTCTGACATCTTCATATTAAATAAATGCTTTATTAAAAATACCTTGTTGGAAGCCAAGGGTTTTTCATAGAGCTTAGCCAATGTGCTCATCACACCCTTAGTTGTATTTTATTTTCAAATATTGAAAGCCACCGACGAAGCCAAGAATAGTTGTATTGTTCTCAATGCATTTCTGTCAAGAACCTCCCATTCTTTATCCTTCATAGTCACCGACTATTTTTTTTTCACCTAACGATAGGTATAGATCCTTTTGGTACATATAGTCCTCCATTTGCATCTTCCATAACTGGTATTTTTGGATGCTAAATTTCATAACCCTAAAATTTCCTTCTTCTGCCATTTCTCCCACTCTAACTAGGAACCCTTCTTTCCTACAAGTTTACCAGCCAAATAGACCTTTTGGATATGATACCAATGGTTAGAAAAATAGGATCACAGAGAAATAACAATAAAAAATAAACATGATGCAAATATTATAACCACATTACAAGAGAGACATAGATATAACATGGTTCACCCAAGATGGGATACGTCCACACATAAATGTCATTCCTTTAATATTATACCATCAACAAAATGAAGGGATACAACCTATAGCAACCCCGTTGCACTTCCTCTTCACTCTCTCATAGTCTCTCTCACACAATCATAGATATTTTTTTACAATCCTATAATACAATACTCAGTTGTATTACAATGCCTTCCTTTTATAAAGTGAATACCATTGAAAATACCATGGGATTCCCAAAACCATGGGCCCGCAAATCACCCATTATTAACCAAGTCATGACTCTAAATTACAACATTTTACAAGGAATTTTTTCCTAAATTTTTGCTACAGGGGCGCTTCCCCCGAATCCCTGCTAGGGGGGGCTCCCAAAATAGTCGCCGCTCCCCCTTGCACCCCCGTGACAACTATAGTGGGGGGTAAAGCCTCCCCACACCCCCGCATCAGGTGTTGGGATCCAAACAAAACTAAAATAACTTATCTGAATCAGGAATATCAGGTTCCACAACCAACATATTTGTTGTGTTTATGTGGTAATGTGTAACTGGTGGGAATCATGGTAGAGATGTGATTAATATAATCATTATGTTTGGCATGATATGCATAAATATTTGTTTCTAAGAGATAAAAAAAAATTAAATAAGGCTTGACTTAACATGGAGGAGTTTGTAGTAGCCTAAGTTAATCTTATGAGTATGTAATAAGCTTGGCATCAAGGAAAGATGGTAATTCATGATTGATTGTGTTCAAGCATGACAATCTTGATGCTCTAAAAGTAAACTCTAAAGTTGGAATTTTGTTGATGACGGTGGAAATTTTTGGCATGATCTAGTAATTGACCTTGGGGTTATAGTCTTTGACCTTGGGATTATAGTCTCGATGGTTTGATTTAGATGTCAATATAGGACTTGGTTTTTGAGGATTGGAATTTGGATTTCAAAATTGTATTATGAATAATCGTCGGTTGAATGAAGATGGATCTATTGTGCTTGAAAAAATGATCATTTCTTGTGGAAACATTTAGTTTTGATATTTCCTAAGATTGATGTGAGGTAGAAAGGGTGATACAAATGGTTATTGCTTGTATGGTTTGTGTTAAAATCCAAATCTTGAGATTGAGTTGTCCATTAATGATCAACGATGGTTGACTAGAACCTAATTATTTGGCACTGGATTTTGAATATGTATTTTTGTTTTCATATTGTATAAGAAGCTTGACATTTCTTGGAAATATTATGCATTAACATGTAATCTTGAGTCTTAACTCTTTAGTGGGTATATTTTAAATAGGAATTTATGGCACATGTAGGGTGTTGTTTTTGTTTATTAAAGACCGATGGTTGAAAACGTAATTTTAGGGTGTTTCTCGATAAAATTTGAGTTTTCATGTGAGTTATATCTATGAATTATGTCTTTCCTTGGACGACATGAAGTTGCAAAAGTTCTATGTATTTTCACACTTGGATTGTTAAATAAAAATACATAAACAAAAAAAGGTATAATAAAGGGAATGTGTTGAATGGTTGTGGAAACGATATGAAGGAAAGTATGATGGTTATAGGAAGGAAAGTATGATGATTTTACTACTTGACTAGAATACCATTTGATACTCATTGGAAGAGATCACCATGACTATTAAGGATGGTCATATTGTGTGTGGAACACAATGATAGACTATGATATGTTATAACACTAATGAGTAGTGATTAATGAACAACAAGAGCTTATGATATCATTAATAGTGGGTCCTTTTAATGACCTAAACTCATAACCTAGTTTTTTTTCAACGCAATTGTAAGAACTTAATAAATATAAATATTAAGAAAAAAATTAACATTATTTCCCTCTTAATCAAATTTTATGGGTGTATTTGGTGCCATGGAAGTAGTTTCCAAGTTGGAAATTGGGCCTTATTTGTTTTGTTACTTGAATAGGCAATTTAACCTAAATATTTGGTAAACTTGTTAAGTGATATATAATTTCTTAACTAAGTTGAGCAATTACAAAAATTATTACTATTGATTGTGTTGAGCCATTAGTGACAATGATTAATTAACAATTCATAATGCATATGAATTTGACCAAATAAATTTTATGTAGCTTGTTAGCTTGTGGTTGTGAAAGAAATGCTAGGCATAGAGATCTCCTTACGTAGATGTAACTTAAATTATTTGAGCTTAAAAGGTGGATAAGGGATGCATGAAGATATGGTTTTGATTTTTTGTTAACTAACAAGAATCTATACTTAGATACTCGCTAAACGAGAAATTGAACTAGGATAGTGAATGATCCTAGAATAATCTTGTAAGATTATGAAAAAAAAGTTTTGTTTTCTTTTGGATAAATTTGAAGCTTAGATTACAGCTAGAGATACCTCTTGTAATAAATGGAAGCTTGTGTGAATATCATAATCTTGTGTATTTTATTGTTTCATTGATTGCATGAATGTTTTTTCATATGTATTAATGATAATAAACAATGAATAAACAAATAGAGTACTCAGATTAACAATTGGAAATCATGGATGATTTATAGTTGGAAAGTGGGTTGATTTATTATTGATAACACATTTATGTATACCTACAAGTTATCCTAGATTGGAAGTTTGAAAAATGGTGTTTTGGCATTAAAACCTTCTAATCGATTCATTAATGTGTTAGTTCTCAAGTAAGAGAATAAATTAACATCGATGAATTAAGTCTTAAGGGAAAGTCCATAGTGTGGAAATGGTTTGAATGGGAGTTGTAAGCAATATTTTACCACTTAACCTAGGACCATGATCCCACCTAAATGTTGAACATTTATGAATATATATACATATATAATCTTCATATACTATATGGTAATTATCTTCATGCACTGGTAGAAAATACAAAAGGTGAATTGTAGGTTGTGAAAGAGATAATAAAATATAGAATGTGATCCACCCAACAGTTGGCATTGTTTGTAGAAGACATGGCAGGTGCCAATATTGACTTCGACAAGTTTCGCACCTTGACATGATGTCGATAGGTTCAATATTGACTTCCACAAGTTTTGCACCTTGAAATGATGTCGGCAGGTTCAATATCGACTTAAACAGATTCAACATCTAAACATCCATCATCGACACTAGAGACCAACAAACTATGACAGATTGTCTCTCTGTCTTCCAACCGTTTGTAATAGTTTTACTTCTGGAACTGTTCCAAGTTCTCTTGTAACTGAACATAATGGGTAGACAACCGAAGCATTCTCAACACTCTATTTAAGCATGTACATTATTGTAATATGAATCAGTAACAGAGTAGTAATGAAGTAACATAGATTGGTTTGAATTCTCGCATATTGTCTGTGTGTGTGTGTGTTTCTGTGTGCATTGTATTTCCTTCTTTGCTTATTATTTTTATGATTCTTCCATAACAGGGCATGATTCATACAATCAAAATGTTTCCCCCATCATGCACCTAGGAACCCATATCATTGGTGTCCGAGCTTATTTGTGTTTAATTCATGTGTAGACACTTCTATCAAATTTACCTAACTTATGCATGTTCAAACACGCTCGAAAAATCAACAATCCAAGAAGACACTACATTAGACTTCGGAGTATCTATCTACTCGTACCACTAGACCGAAGATGGCCAAAGAAATAGACAATATAAATGTAACTGGAGAGATATAGAAACTCATAGAGAAAGCATTGGCTTAATAGTAAACCAAAATTTTCACCCACTTCAATGAGATTCTCACGTGATTTGCCTCGACATTAGGAGGATTATCAACAAGATCCAATTCCTACAAAATCAGTCCATACAAGATGAAAATGAATTTGGACATACCGAATCTAGAAGGAAATATTGGCGCTGAATCCATAGACAATTGGGCACAACAACTAGAATCATATTAATTTGTGAACCAACTCTTAGTAACTGAAAATATCACCATTGCATCCTTAAAGATGTCAATCTCTGCGCATTGCTGGTGGGAGAACCTATTGACAAAGATGGATAAAGATAGAGACCCCATACATACATGAGATAAATTTTTCAAGTACGTCTAGTAGGAATTTTACCCTCCCAAGTACATTTAACAACAATATAAGAAGTGGCAGCAACTAAGGCAGTGGAAATACCAGTTCGTGTAGAGTTACATCGATGAGTTCGATTGACTAATGGTTGGACTTGGTGTTCAAGAAGAAGAGAAATTGCTTTTTTTAAAGTACATCAGCGGATTGTCCCTGTACATTTAGAAAGAGATGGAGTTTTTAACTATCAGTACGCTTGAGGATTCATACCACTATGCCAGTAATATTGAAGAAAAACAAAATGAAAATCACGCTTCGTGACTAAGCTGATGGGATGAACATCCGACAAGAAGTCACCAGCTAACTTTGACAAGTCAAGACACCCTTCTCAGTCGACCCTGAAAAATAAAGACTATGGAAAAAAGAACTCTTATAAAGACAAGAGGGAATGTAGAAAACAACCCCCTGTCGAGAAATGATGTGATTACCACAATTCATCATGGAATGATATATCTGAATGCAAGGCTTAGAATACATTTTTGGCAAAATCGTCTACCTTGACTTGTCCAACAAAAACCTAGTATAATATGACCCATATGCATCGATCCTTTTGACATCAACATTGAACACTCCAATATCCTTGACTATTATCGACGAGGAGGAATGAGAGTGCTTGTTCCATACACAGATATGGGTTCAAAACAATCCATTGCATTTGATTGTGGATAATGGCAGGAAGAAGAACTTTGTTTCAGAAGATATTATGAAGAATTTAGGTCTTGTCACCACTCCACATACTTAGCCTTATAATATTTGTTGGATGAAGGATGGACAGGAACTGAGGATCACCCAATAATGCAAACTCACCTACTTCATTAATCCTTTTGAATATGAAGTACTATGTTGTGTGGAAATGCTTTTCGTAGTCGACGCCTTGTTTGGGAAAACTTACTTATGGGATCGACATGGGAGTTGTCAGTCATGACCTCAGAAGGTTATTTTCAAAATATGAAACCAATGGTATGGTATACCATAGCGATGACCTACACCAACGGTTGTGATGCTATGTTCTAAATAGACAAAGATGCTCATCGACCATGCTCAAAGATTCACATTGATCATGATTAAGCCTCAACATCCTAGGAATATTGCAACAACTATTCAACTCATTGACCAGTGTAGCTCTCAATAAGAACAACAGATCGACAATATTCTTGATGAATATTGAAACTTATTTCAAGAGCTAGACATAGTACCTCTACATTTCTAGGTAAAACACTCCATTGAACTTGTTCATGGTTCTTATTTACCTAATGCATATGTTTACAATAGATCCATTATCTAGAATGAATATATTCATAGACATATTCAATATTTTATCAGTAAAGTTCACATCCAACCAATATCCTCTCCTTGTGGAAGTCCAGTTGTCCTCATTCCAAAGAAATATGGGACTTGGTGCATGTGCATCGACTACCGGGCTCTCAACAATATTTTGGTAAATAATAGATACCATTTGCCAAGGATATATGAACTAATCAACTGTCTGAAAGGTGATAAATTATTTACTAATTTCAACCTCAAATCGGGATATCATCAAATTCCAATAGAGCCCACCAATGTATGGAAAACTTCTTTCAAAACCAAAGAAGGATTGTTTGAATGGTTAGTCATGCCTTTTATCTTAACCAATGCACCCATGACCTTCATGCGATATATGGATGACATTATTTGACCTTTCATTAGCAATTGTGTCATTGTTTATCTGGACGATATCTTGATTTTCAGTCAATCATGGGAAGAACATGTCTGACAATTTCAATAAGTCCTCGACACTCTTCGACAACATAGACTCTATTTGAACATGGAGAAATGTTCATTTGCGATGAAAAACATTAAATATTTATGGTATGTAATCGACTCTACAGGTATTCACATCTATCCAGAAAAAGTACAAATCATTAAAGAGTGGCCCATTCCTCAAAATATTCATGAAATAAGAATTTTTCCTGGTTTGGAAATTTTTTTATCGACGTTTCATACTTGGCTTCAGTCACATGGTCTAGCCTTTGAATTAATTGACTAAGGGAAATGGAAAAAATATCTTCAAATGGACATCAATGCAACAACAATATTTTGTGTAGCTCAAACACAAGCTCTGTACTACACTAATACTTATGTTACCTGATTTTCATCAGCCTTTTGAGATTGAGACGAACGCATCAGACTATGCCTTAGGAACAGTGATTAGTAAGTATGGTCACCCAAATGCTTTTCATTTTGAAAACTTTAATGAATTCATCTAAAGGAATTAGACATATGAAAAGGAATGGTATTCCATTGTGCAAGCCCTTAAGAAATGGAGACATTAGATTCTTGGCAAGGAGATGGTCATTCTTGCTAACCACAAGTCTTTACAGTTTTCCTTGTCCTAGTTGAAGTTACAAAGAAATTGATAACTCAAGTGGATTAATTACTTGCAACAATTCCAGTTGGTAATTCAGTATCAAAAAGGTAAATCCAATGCCACAGTCAATTTTCAGCGTCGACCACCCATTACCCTCCTTTTTATATTGATGAGTATGCAAGGATACAAAAATACTACTTGGACTCAAATTTATTTGGTATATTGCAACTTTTCTGCAATTTATGAACAACTTCAAACCAACCCTCCATCAACTACCGACTATTTATTGAAAGATACCTTGCTATACAAGCTTGGAAAACTTTCTGTATCGATAGGTGAGCACCAATAGAATCTCATTTGGGATGCGCACTACAACAAGAATGTAGGACACTTTGGAGTAGTGAAGACCCTTGCAATCCTCCAAAATTATTTTTATTTCCCTTCACTCAATTTTGACGTCAGCAGGTACATTCGATCATGCGTGGTTTGTGGCATTGCTAAACCGCCAAATCGATGACAAGGATTGTACATTCCTTTTTCGATCCCTAGTCAACCATGGGAATATATTTCTATGGACTACTTAATGGAATATCCTACTACTAAACATCAGCATGATGTGACCCTAGTAGTAGTCGACAAATTTTCCAAGATGGCCATTCTCATTTCCATGCAATAAGACTACAACAACACAACGGACTACTCAGCTCTTCTTCAAACATGTCTAGAAACATTATGGCTTACCGACGATCATCATTTTTGATAGAGATTCCATATTTTCAGCATATTTTGGAAGAATCTCTAACAACAGTTTGATACAAGACTTTCCTTATCAACAACTTTACATCCTTAGACAAACGGACAGACAAAAGTTGTGAATCGCTTGGTAGTACAATTGCTCCACACATACAACCACAAGCATCATCGGACATGGGATGAAAGTCTTCCATATGTACAACATAGTTATAATCGTTCTCAACACATCTCTATAGGAAAGATTCCATTTGAGTTCTGTTATGGATTTTAACCCTCAACACCCATTGAATTGATTAGTTCATCGACACAGTTGAACAACAACGAATTTGATCGACGAGAAGTTGAAAAAGCATTGAAGTTTTGATATCAAATCTACAACATCTAGAAATAAGCACATGAAATATTGCAACAAGCTAATGTGAAGGATAAGGCCCAACACAATAAGCATCGTATCCCTCATTCATTTCAAATTAGGGATCAGGTCTGGTTGCATCTCAAGAAGGAACGCTTAACTGGTCCATATAGGAATCTGAATCCTTTGCAATATGGTCCGTACATTATTCTTAAGAAGATTGGAGAAAAAGATTTCCATATTGATATTCCTTCATGCCTGGGTTTTCATCCAGTATTTAATGTGAATCTACCTCGACCATACCAGGAACCTTTGCTGGAAAATAATGATTTGCAGACAATAGAACCCAAAGACATCCATCTGGATGTTCAGGATCCTTTTCCTTGTGACACCATTGTGGGACGATGAATACACCATACAAGGACGAACACAATTCTCTTGTTTCAAGTGGATAAAGATGGATAGCTCCCAACATAAGGAAAATGGTACTCTGCTACTAAAATAACCAACAAGTTTCCTCATCTATACAAGAAAACAATGGGGACCATTTTTTCTTAAGGAAGGAGGTATGATCCACCCAACAGTTGGAATTGTTTGTTGGAGACAATGTGTGCCAATATCGACTTTGACAAGTTCTGTACCTTGACACAACATCGACAGGTTCAATATCGACTTTCATAGTTTTTGCACCTCGACACGACCTCGAATGGTTCAATATCGACTTCGACAGATTCAACACCTTGACATGCACCATCGACATCGACGACCGATGAACTACAACATATTGTCTCTCTGTCTTCTAGTCATCTATAACATTTGAAATTCTAGAATTGTTCCAACTTCTCTTGTAATTGAATATAACGGGAAGACAACCCAAGCGTTCTCGACACTCTATTTAAGCATGTAAATTATTGTAATATCAGGCATTAATAGAGCAATAATGAAGTAACAGAGATTGGTTCGAACTCTTGCATATTGTCTATGTGTGTAGTGTATTTCCTGCTTTCTTATTATTATTATTATGCTTCTACCATAACGCTGCTCGATTCATACAATTGAACTATTTTCCCCGTCGTGCACCTAGGGCACCTGGATTAGAATTTGAGAGTGTGATATCACTTATAAGGACTTATATCTTGGTATGATACGTTTTATTGTATAACATGTTTATGAGTTGTGGAGATGTTCTACTATAGAAAAAAATGAATTATGAATTTTGCATGGATCCAAATATGTAGATATTATGATATTAACATGATGCATATATGCTTAGGATGTTATTTTGAAAACTCATCTATATAGTGCAAGTATTTAGTGACTGCATGAAAACCTAGGGCCAAGTTTTGTTCCAAGGGGGGAGTATAGAATGAGAACCTTAACTTTATAATTTGTTAATCTCATTATGGGTTTTATCATTAGAGATAGGGTGGATATGTGTACTTGTGACATGTGGAATTTTTTCTAAGAATGTTTTCATGTATTCTTGGTTATTGAGTAGGTAGTTTTGTAGCATAATGATGAAATGATTACTTGATATGATGTATTAATGAGTGATAACTTGGATTCCTGGATGATATAACTTGATCATATATGGATCAGTGATTACTAATAATAGAAATAAAGTATCAATTGTGATAGGATGCTAGGATATGCAGAACTCCTGGGCAGAGTTGACTAGATAAAAGGAAGGTTGTGGAATCCAAACCAAATGTTGTGAAGGATTAAAGAAATAAAGAGTGTTTCATTTGAAATTGTCTTTGATAAACCAATATTTATGTATTGTTTTGACTAAACATCGAGTTAGTATGGAATTCTACTTGTAAACTTGTGACTTGTTAAGGGTAACATGTTGCTTGAATTTCATTCATTTATATTATAATTTGATGTATTTGATATGCATGGGTGCATACTTGTGTAGGGTATACGGAAAAACCGTTCCAACTTGAAAACATATGTGTGTGGGATCATAACTAGTGAATTCTCTATAGAGACATGGAGTCTCACTGGGGACAGGGAGTATCAATAAAGGCATGGAGTCTCTCTTTGCATAATACATGGGATGGTTATTACTAGGGGGCATGTGGTAAGATAAGATGATCTTACTCCTCGGTAGAATATCCTTCCATATGTAGAACTAAGCTAAGGTAACTTGAAAAGACCCATGGATGAATTAATCAACAAAATAATTATCCATATATGGGGTTTATTTAATAAATTGTTATTTTCATAGAATAAATTTTGGTATCTTATAATTGTTTAAGACCTCTATGAAGAGTCAAGGCATAAACCTCTCTAAATTTCATAATAAATCCATGCCTTAGTCATTTCCTAAAATGACTAAGTGTTAAACCTTTAATCATATGAATAAATTTAAATTCCTATTGTCGATGTATCAAAGTGTCGAGGTTACAACGTTGGCATGCCAATGTTGGAATTTGAATAGTATTGGTGAGTGGATCATCATACAGGTGTTGATGTCAAAATCAATAGGACATTTGAGAAGAAAATTCAATTTTTTGTTTACTTCTTACTTCCAAGTTGGAGGGTGATGGCGCCTAGTGAATGAGGATCTCTCGGGGTTCCAATGTTGAGGTGGTGGTGCTGGCATTGGATCAGAAAGGTCATTGATAACTTTATTTTAGCTAGTGTCGAATTTTGATGTACGACATGCTGATGTCCGGTAACTGAGAATTTAGATTTGGAGCTGACATGTTGGGATTGTTTTTTTATGAAGCGTTATGAAGTTTTTATATCTTACTCCCAATGTCAGAAAAGTTAGAAAGGCATAGTCAAGTCAAGAAGGAGAAAATAATCCATTGGGACTATCATGAACCGTTATGAAGTTCACATATCTGAATCTTGATGTCGGAAACATCTGGAAGGAATGGTCAAGTCGGGAAGTCTGACATAATCTGTTGAGATCGTTATAATTGTTAATTTAGTGAATTATAAAAAAAATATAATGAGGATTTATTTCCAAGTGACACCTTAGTAGGGTGATTATTCATTTATTTAATAAATTCATAAAAGGAAATTCAGGGAATTAACACCTAAGGAAGGGTGATGAATATTAAGTAATTTCTAATTAAGAAAATTATTAATTTTTCATGGAGGGGTGAGGTGGCTAGAATCATTAAGCCTATAACTTGGTGATTTCTTTGTGGATTTAGGGGGAATAAAAGAGAGAGGAGAGGGGAAATTCTACCAAAATTTTATCAGAAAATAAGAGATTGATCTATTTTCCAGTGGATGAAATAGATGTTTGTTAGTGGATGAAAAAAATTATCTAGAGTGTATTTTTCATACAAAAGTAGTTATGATCCCACACATCTCAAGGGTCTCTTGGAAATAAGTTTCCTCTTGGCATGGTGGGGAGGAAAATGGTTGGCACTCAGTGAGTTGACTAGGAAAGGAGAATATACCTTGCCAATTTGGAGCAGCAACTGGAACAAGTCTAAGTAGGTATTATGTCATGGTGAATTCAATTTCTAATAATAGTAACTACAAAGAAATCTATGTTATCATTTTAATGGTTTATATTATAATTCCTTAATTTAACCCTGTGAATACTTAGTTCCTGAAGAATTCTATAATTTTGTTAGTGGAATTCTTGTATGATTAATAAAAGTCTTATAGATAATTTATAATTGTAATTGTTACTTGTTATATGATTTTTTCAAAATAATGTATAATTGTATTTCCGTTATACCTCCTTAATGAGAATGAATTAAAAGTCTAAAAGACTTGTCAATTTTTTCGATAGCTAGCTCAATGCTTGTAAAAAATAAGTTTTATTTTGAGTCATCAGATTGGTTTACTTATCAATCCATAGATATGTTTAATCATTGAATGTTGATTTAAGGCATGTTAATTGCATGAAAAGACAATGTCATATGTTTTAACTTAGCTATTTTCCTGGCTTCAATGTGATTATGTGATGAACTGATCAGTTAAGTGATGGCTGGTTCAACGAGTGTAGCCTTTTTGTTTGCTGTTTTGTCCATGTGGAAATAAATAGCATGTTGCATATTATTTCCATCATGGTTGTTTTTAAAAATTTAAGCATAGATATAACCAACAATAGTTTAGATGGAAATAAAATTTATATCTTACAATTCATGTTCCTTGAATGGTATTCAAGTTGAGGTTGTAAATGAAGTGGATATAAACAATAGTTTTATATTGAAAAGATTGTTTCCTTGATTTCTTGGTATGATTCTTAACATTGTACAGTATAAATACACACACACACATCCATGTTTTCAGCTTTATTATCCAACAAGGTATTGTCTTATGTTACATATGGTAGTTGGTTGGGTGGGATGTTACATAGCTGATAAACAATTTGGTTGATTTTATTATTATCATATACATGTTCTTTTTTGCTTTGGATATTTCTTTGTAGCCAAAATATTTTGTGGAAGGGTGGTTGGTGTCTTGTAGGTTGGAGATTTCTACCAAAGAGTATATTGAAAGAGGCCAAGACGAGTAGCAAGGATCATCCTTCCTAATAAGGTGAACATGTTCTCTCTCTCTCTCTCTCTCTCTCTCTCTCTCTTCCATATTCGTTTTATTTCTTAATCCTTGAAGTTTGGTAGAAATTCCATTAATTGAGTCTAATCAGCCTATAGAATTGATCCTTAGGTCAATATCCATCCAATTTTGTATGTTGATGACCTAACCCTAGTCATTAAGAATAATTTCACACAACACACAACAACCGATCAGGGAAACTCAATTTCCTCCTCAACCAAATACAAACCCTAACAATAGATAAGCATGAACAAATCAACAAGATTATACATATTGTTGGTTGGTGATATGGATGTGCATGGTGCGCAAGCGACAAAGACCAAGGAAGAGTGCGCAAGGAGGAAAAGTTGACAAGTGGTTGACTTGGTTGTATTTTTGTAGTTTTTGGTCCAAGTTAGTTAGAAAGTAGTTAGAAGTGGACCATTTTTTAAAGGCATAAGCCTATATAAATACTTGGGAGTACAGTAGAAGGATATCGAGAAATCAATCAATCAATCAATTGTTGAAGAGATTGTGTTTTGGCATCTTTTGGGATCATTGCATGTTCTGTTTTGTGAACTATTATATCTTGCAAACCTGGAGATGTATTTTGAAACATGTTTTTACCTACGAAACAATATGACATGGGAAGTGACATTGGAAACTGTGTCCTGATCTATGATATTATGTTTGTTGTTTTTATGGTTTAAATAATGAGATCTGAATGACTAAATGTTGTGATATGGTTGATATTTATGAATGATAATATTCCTTTGCATGATGAATGACTCCATACTTGTCGATCTCTTCATGGAATGAATAAAATGATGTAATGACTAATTAGATGCTAATGGTTTTTAATGCGACTGAATATGAATAATCAATGCTAAAACCCTTGCTTGGTTCTCTGGTTAACATTGCGACAGAAAGAAAGTAAGTGCATAATTCATCCTCTTTACTTTGGAAACATGGTTGTTGGCCTAGGAAAGGGGAATAAGAAGGAATTTTGCGCACGCAACCAAGGAAAATGCGTTGCGTGCATGATAGAAGCAAAGGAATATCGTGAAGGACGAAAAGGGGCCACGAAGGCAGAACGAAGAAGTGCACAAAAAAGGAAAGGAGAGAGCGGAAGTGCGCAAGGGGAGAACGGTCGGAAAGCAATAGATGCAGAATCCAGATCATGGCCATATAAGGCGGCGTAAGCCTCCGGCTACATACGTATGAGAATATATTTGTAAGTCAGGCCAATAGTGCCTCATGTCAAGTCATGATTACCATAGCTGTAACCAGAGGGGTGGCTGATGGTGACAGCTAACAAACTGTCGGGATGCAGTTGGCCCTGCGTGGCCATGTAAATTAGTATAAATAGGAGGGATGCAATGGTTAGAAGGTTGGTTTGTAAGGTTTTCATTGATCCTTGTTCAGTTTTCAGTAGTAGTTTTCTATTCAGCGGTAATATGAGGAGGGGGGTGCTGATTAGGTTGTAATGTCATAGCGATCAGAAGAGGAGTAGACTCAGGAGGAGTATGGTAGCATTAGAGGGGCTGTTGAGCCATGGATCAAACTGCAGTGTGAGCATACCGCTAGGAGTAGGAGTAGAGTAGGAGAGTGGAACCAAAGAGCATGAGAAATATGATTATGAACTTAAAGACATATCTCAAGATCAGTATGCATCTCGCAGACTGCAAGGTGCTATATCCTTTCTCATGCCAGATGAAGAGCACCTTGGTGGTTTTTCCCAGATGGGTTTCCATGTTATTTCTGGTGTCTAAATGAATGATTGATGTGGTGAATGTTTATGTGATTGATTACTAGTTGCTTTCCATATAATGTTAATTGTGGTTCAGTTTCTATTAGTTTCTTGCATTTGGTAAATGAACGAACATAATGACTTGTTCAATTGAAACTGTATAAATTTATATCATTCTATATAATTCCTGTTATGAATCTCGACTTAAGTCATCGAGCCTATTGATGTGAATCAGCTGCACTGCATGAGTTGTGCCAGTTGCGAGGTGGAAAGGAAACTCAGGTCGCATGCGATGACATACAGTTGTGCTCAGTCACGCAGAACCGACTCCTCCATCCAGTCGCCATGTTACCTTCGTTGAGCTCCTTGATTGCGATCCAAGGGACTATACTTCCTTGACAATCATGAAAACATGGTTCCGACGGTTACCCATATATGAGATATCTCAGGTGAGACTACACCTGCTTGTAGGTGTTGCCGATGGGGCTTGCTCTATCAGGCTGGTATCTTGGGTAGTTGTTGGATCGACGGGCTACGTAGAACTTGGGTCTCGCGAGTGGGGAAAAGTGGCCAATAATAGTTTCTACAGCCCTCCCTGAAGCATCTAGCATGAGACTACATCTTCTTCATAGGTGTTGTTGGGTAGGGTAAAACCTACCCAGGCTGGTGCGTAGGGAGTCACATCGAAGAAGGGTGTCGACAGAGTGTGAACCCCTGTCAAGAAATATGTGTCAACAAATGGTTCCATTGTCAGGACTTGAACCCGAGTCTCTTGAGTGAGAGATGAGTATCCTAACCAACTAGACTACAATGAAATTAGAGCTCATGGAAAATGCGAAGGCCTTGGATGATGGGGAGAGGCTACGGAAATCCATTGCATTCACATGTTAGGAAATCCTTGACATCATAGAAGAGATGTTTGCGGAGGCAAATATTCAGCGACTAGGATAGATTATCACAGACCTAAAGAAAGAAAATGAAGAACTGCATGCACACACAGTTTCGACCACGCCACCAGAACAGGTTGTAGAGTGAAATTTGAATATTGAATATGCGACAACACAACTTGAAGAGAGCGAGAAGGTGGCCAACATAGTGGTAGATGACACCACAAAATTTTGGATGGGTTTGGTTCAAGATGAGCAGCTACAATAGCTAAGCGCGGGGGTCCATGAGGTCGAGACATAGTTAACAACAATATGGGAATCCCTCAAAGTGATGCCACCCATAGTGCATTTGAGTAAGGCGGCAGATTTGAAAGCATTGCAGGAGAAAGCCAACAAAGCATAGGAGCGACATCAATGTCGCACTGAAGGCGGTCAATGTGCTTCAAGATACATAGGAGATTTGCAAGAAAGTAATTGAGAAAGTTACAGAGCACCCGATGGAGCAGGATGCAGAAGAATGCGTAGCAGTCAACACGAGGAAAAAGCAAGTGGTTGATGATATCAAACAATAATACGAGGAATTCAAGATCAAGATCAACACATACACAATATCCAGCTGACGTGGCTTGAGGAAGAGCCACAAGTTTGTGTTGGGGGCATGTTGGCAGATGATATGGATGTGCATGGTGTGCAAGCATCCAAGGCCAAGGAAGAGTGTGCAAGGAGTAAAAGTCGACAAGTGGTCGAATTGGTTGTATTTTTGTAGTTTTTGGTCCAAGTTAATTAGAAATTAGTTAGAAGTGGACCATTTTGTAAAGGCATAAGCCTATATAAATACTTAGGAGTATAATAGAAGGATATCAAGAAATCAATGAATCAATCAATTGTTGAAGAGAATGTGTTTTTGCATCTTTTGGGATCATTGCATGTTCCGTTTTACGAACTATTCTGTCTTGTGAACCTGGAGATGTATTTTGGAAACATGTTTTGACCTGTGAAGCAATATGACATGGGAGGTGATGTTGGAAACTTTGTTTTTTTTATGGTTTAAATAGTGTGATCTGAATGACTAAATGTTGCAATATGGTTTATATTTATGAATGATAAGATGCCTTTGCGTGATGGGTGACTCCATACTTGTCAATCTCTTCATGGAATGAATAAAATGATGTAATGACTAATTGGATGCAAATGGTTTTTAATGCGACTAAATATGAATAATTGATTGCAAAACCCTTGCCTATATCTATGGTTAACATTACAACAGAAACAAAGTAAGTGCACAAGTCCTCCTCTTTATTGCGAAAATGTGGTTCTTGGAGCCCTCCCTCAAGCATCTCGAGTGAGATGGCATATTCTTCGTAGGTGTTGCTGGGTGGGGTAAAACCTACCCAGGACAGTGCTTATGGAATCACATCAAATAAGTGTGTTGACATAGTGTGAACCCCTGTCAACAGATCCGTGTCAACACATATGAAGTTGAGAGAATCAAACATGCTATATGTTTCCTTGCTAGATTGGTAAGATACATAGTTAAGATCATGAAAAGAGTTTTCAAGTCGGCCAAATGTTTTCTCACAAACAATATTACCAAAATACTTGGAATACTAAATAATCCATGAATAAGAATATAAGATTGAATATTGCATAGATAATCGGTAATTTTTACAATGACAAGTGACCCGTATAAATAGGTCCTCATGGTGACTATTTGTTAACCCAAAAAATCCCTCACTTAGCTCTACATGTCCTACACCACCCAAGGAAACCCATGCACGACCCCCATTTGACCCCCACACCCTCAAGAAGGCTTAAAAACATGAAAAAGGGCTTAAAAACCCCTAAAAAGAGCCCAAATAGATCTCATAGGGGCTAAAAGCTCCAAAAAGGGGTTAAAACCCCTCAAAGGAGCCTAAAACTCTAAAAGGAGCTAAAGTTTGAGCAAAAGGGGCTAAAATCCCCAAAAAGGGGCTAAAGCCCTAACCAGGGGCTTAGAACCCTAAAAAAGATATAAATAGAGGGGTGGGGGTCACTCTCAAAACACTTCTCCCTTGCATACTATTATGCTGCTTGAGTGGATGCCTTGAGACCATTTTCCTCTCAAAACCACTCATACTATGAAACGAGAACTTTATACTAAGAACGAGAACTCTATCCATAAAAAAGATGATTTTTACATAAAAACACCAAAAAAAACCCCAAATAGAAAAGTGTTGATACCAGTATACACATTTTTTTTTCGGGGTAAAAAATAGTGCCATGGCCCAAACATGCCATACTGTTGTTTACAAAAACTCTGAAATCAACCCCTAAATTGGAAAAATATTTTTTTCTTCAAGAGATAAATTACAACTTTTTTGAAACTTGCATATTAAACGAAAACAAATATTTCATAAATAATTTCACCACTCTATCCATTTAAAATTAAACAAATTATGTCCTGATTCATAATGAAATCATATATTAGACCCTACAATAACAAATTATTCATATAAATGATCAAAAACTTCTTTAGACTTTCAATTACAAACATCATACTAATAAAAAACATCTAAAATGTTTCATGTGAAATTATTCACACGCATCCATGTATTTTGACACCCCATTAGAATCTATATTATCTGCAGATAAACGACTCGATATAATAATAAAAAAATTAAACCCATAATCCCCTGACCCCCCCCCCCCCCAAATTACATTACATTAAAAAAAAAATTAAACACCCCCCTAACCCCCAAAAACATTACATTTACAAAATTTAAAACATCGCCCCCTAACACCTAAATCCCCAACAACATTATATTAAAAAAAAAATCTAATCCCTCACCCCTCCTCCCACCCTAATCCTCTTAACCCCTCCATAGCATTACATTTAAAAAAAGATCTAAAGGATTTAAAACACCCCCCAAATCCCGTGACAACATTACTTAAAAAAAATTAAAACACCCCACCCCCTACCCCCAACATCATGACATTAATTTTTTTTTAAATTCTAAGGCCCCCTAACACCCCCACAACATTACATTTAAAAAAACATTTAAATTTTATAATAAACCAACCCAGGCCTATCAAAAAAACAAAACTACAACAATCTATAATTTGTATTTTCCATAATTTGCGCTTTTCATGATATCGTGGCTCTAAGGAATTTATTTGTTTTATAGGAGAGACTTGCGACTAGGTTTAAAATACATATCTCCCTCTCATTTAAATTGTGTTTGCTTCACATTATTGTTTGTATTTTCCATAATTCACGCTTTTCATGATATCGTGGCTCTAAGGACTTTATTTGTTTTATAGGAGAGACTTGCAACTAGGTTTAAAATACATATCTCCCTCTCATTTAAATTGTGTTTGTCTTCACATTATTGTTTGTATTTTCCATAATTCATACTTTTCATGATATCGTGGCTCTAGGGACTTTATTTTATAGGAGACACTTGCGACTAGGTTTAAAATACATATCTCCCTCTCATTCATTTAAATTGTGTTTGTCTTCACATTATTGTAAATATTGGGTTGTGTTGAATCAAAAGGGTCAGTGAATATAAGGTTTCAACGTTGTGTTTATCATGAATCTAACACCTTCACACCAACTTACCTCTTATTTGTGATATCGTAAAAGTTAAGGGAAATTGATAGTTTAAATTGAAATGATACAAATATATCAACACCCGCAGCCAACTCTTGGGGTAATTGGTTTTTTAAATTGAAATTATACAAATATATCAACGCCCATCCCCAACCCTTGAAACACATCACACATAATAATGAATAGTATATTATAACTAGTACGGGAGCTTTCTTATGTGTGGTCACACTTAAATGTTTTTAAGGGTGGCTTAATTATTTGTGAAATAGACGACAACACAATTAAGCCACCCTTAAAAACATTTTTCTTCTACAAACAAGTAACACATGTGTCCGTTCCTAATAGGAATTTACGTATTAATATTTTATGGTATGGTGATAATGTGACATCATATTTGAAAATGAACAGTGCGGCCTTGCAAAACATTAAGCAAGGCAGGAATTACAGTGCAACTATACATGTATTGTATTTGACGAGCAGATTGCCTCCTTGACGGACACTCCGCTCTTAGAATTCCAGCAAAAACAAAAAGATGATTCAATTTTATCTTGGAAATTGCGCAAAAGGATGATTCAAGCATCTTGGAAATTGGAAATTTAAAAAGCTTAGAAAAAATCATCCCTAAATTATCATAGTTTTGATTACATAGAAAATTTGAAAAGTTTTAATGAGACTTCTTCCTTATCTCCATATATTATTTTTTTTATTAAATTATTTTAATTAATTTTAAACTAATTTTAAAATACATACAAGAATAGAAATCCATTATACATTATTAATTAATAAATAAATATAATATAACACATATCATGAAACAAATATTTTAAAATTTTATATAAATATGAATCTATTAAGTAACGTATGAAAACCCTTTTAACTTATTATAACTGATTCACTAATACCATATTATTTAGAAGTTCTGAACTTAAAACAAAAGCATATATTACACGCTGAAAACTCAATTATCATTTTGCTGACTGGTGATATAATCATCGTAGGTATGTCTCCAGTGTTCCATTACGTAATCAGCTGGCACACAAGGTGATGTCTTCCAATTGAGCATTTTAACCTTGAAATCACCCCCAACAGGTTTTATAATTTTTTGAGGAATACAATATTGAAGCTGGTTCATAAAAAAAATAGTTAATGTAATTGAAGAATATAATCCTGAAACAAAACATTATTTTTGGTAAATGTTTGAATGAGATTAAGGCCTGGTTTGTAAACTCACATGGTCAATGGTGAATGTTTTTCCTTCATAAAATTCATCCACCGCATTCTTTTTAAGTTAAAATAATTTGAAGTGCAGCAAATTGCTTGTTCATATATTATTAAAAACAATAAAAATAATACTGAATAAAAAAAAAACACACTCCAATCTCTATTCTCAGGTTCGATTGATGCAATAAATCCTTTCAATTGCTGTCGAGCTTTTCTTGCTACCTTATTTAAATAATTTAGGGAGGGGGGAGGCGAGAGCGGAGCTCCGCTCCCACCTCCCTTCCTCGGTCAATATCAATTTGCAAGCTCCGGATTTTTTCATGAGATATCGACATTAGAGAACACGTATAAGCTCCGAATGCCATTTGTGGTGGAGGAATTATCCCACATTCAAGACTGAGGCGAGTCACATGGGCCCTGGTGCAACCTGCAGTATTAGAAAATTTGGAGAAACAGCGAAGAAGAATGGCGGAGTGGAGGAGGAAGTAAGGAAAAATTAAAGAAATGGAAGATTAACCAGTGACCTGTATGAAAAATGATCAGAAATGAGCTTGACCAATAATCTCTATGGGAATGGACTGCAGCTTGCGCTGACCAAAGGTAAGTTCGAGATAGAATCATAATTAGCGAAGGAGTCGGGAGTATGTATTTGACTGAGATACTTTTTTTGCTCTCACGCTCGCTACCAAGAATTCCTGCATAAATTAATCGGCTTCTTAAGTCAAATGTATTAATTGATTTCATTTGTCTGATATACCATGATATACTTGCATTATACGTGCGGGTACATATATGTCCAAAAGGAGTGATATATTATTTGGTTTCAATTGTCTTTTTCTCCTAAGTATTTGGATGATGATATAATATGAGTTGTTCAAATCTACTTAGTGATCTCCGGTCTACTTATCTTAATAATTTATTATATTTCTTTATAAAAAGGATTAGAGTATCTTAATAAATCCATATTAAGCGCAATATTTATCTTAATAATTTATTATATTTCTTTATAAAAGGATTAGAGTATCTTAACAAACCCATATTAAGCGCAATACTTGTCTTAATAATTTATTATATTTCTTTATAAAAGGATTAGAGTATCTTAATAAACTAGTGTTAAGCGCAAGCCAAGTCCTCTTAGGAAGGAATATTAGTTTCATTCAAATGAAACTTTACGAACCTTGTTATAAATTTAAAAATGATTATTTTAAATATATGAGAATTGAAGGCAACTACGTACTCTTTGGATCTTGGACTTTCTAGATGGATGGCCAAACATTTTTTATATGGATGGCCAAAAGACTTTATTTAATTTTTTTTTATATTTTAATATAAATATTGTTCATTGTTGCGAACATTCTTTCAGAGAGGAAAACTCATGGAGAATTTCTTTAACATATCTACTTCAAACCTATAAATTTGGTGAAAATATATGGATGTAATTAGTTACTATGTTCGTGGAGAATGAAGCATAATAAACCCACTGCAAAATCATAAATAACGCTACTACAAATTCAGAGTGAATTGATATAACTACACAAAATTGATGAGAAAACTGCAAATCACCTCAGAGAAGGTGTATTCATGATGTGCTAAGCTCTGCAAAATTGATGAGAAGGTGTATTCATGGTGTGCTAAGTATAAAGTAGACCTTGCAACTTTTTTAAATTTCATGTTTGTATAGAGTAGAACTTGTAACTTTTTTAGATTTCATGTTTCAATTTAGAATTTATATATTAGTTTGTGATCGTAGCTTGAAGATGAAATTTTAGTTGTTTTGTTGATTTAATTAAGGGTAAGGAATGGAATAATCGATGAGATGGGAAAATTGTTTCAACTTATGAGGTCTATTGGCAAATACATTTACATTATATTAGATTGATAAATAATATCTACAAAACTACTGTCATGAACCTCTAAATTCATGGTTTTGGGATCCGCAAGGAGGGAAAGGCACATGCCTTTTCCTTTCAGTGTAGTGAAGAAAACCGGTAAAAAGAAATTTAATGGAATTGTTACATCTATCAAAACTTGTTCCCCTTGAGCTACAATTTGTCCATTCATTGATCTTCAATACATGAGATTATAAGAGGAGCCACGCGAATGGACGACACGAAAAATGGTGTCGCTTGTGCAAATTTTGATGTGCATAAATTTTGATGTCTCGGATAGTTCAAGTTTCAATTGCAAAGGTATAGTCTCTCGTGAAGCTACCTAAAACTTGGAAAAATCCTAAAAACTATGCCTCTTGGATTTTTGGACTTTTTT